>CATIWM010094330.1:0-24298 GCA_949671775.1 Mallotus repandus | reverse complement strand
TTATGAATTTGTGTTTATCACTGACATATTTGATAAGCTTGCTCAAAAGGCTTTAAGGCTTGTGAGGTACAACAATAAGCCAACAATTACTTCGAGGGAGATCTAGACTGCTGTGAAATTGGTATTGCCTGGTTAATTGGTTAAACATGTTGTTTCTGAGGGTACTAAGGCTACTGCAAAGTTCACTATCTCTTGAGATTATGGGTGGGTGGTTTTGTTCTAGTGTGGGTTTGTTTATGTTTAAGGTTAGGTTTTAGGTGTGTGATTCTTAATAATTTTTTTATTATAGAATATTAGATATGTAATATTAGAGGCAATCAAGATTAGCTACACGCATTTTAATACTTCACTACTCCATAGATCCAAAAAGGCTTTAAGAGAAGCCATAGCTGAAGCACTTAAACTTGGCATCATCACTTCAAGATAGGAGCTATTTTTGAATTCTAAGTTATGGTGTTGTGATGCTTGTAACGATCTTGTTATCTGTGCTCTAAAGAATTCCCTCAAGTAAGAAGATGCTTGCTACCCTCTTTTTCTTTTTTAATTAGCAACTTGGACACTATCAAATTTCTTGGATCTTACTATAGTGACTGATCAATTGAGGACTATTAATTATTTTGGTTATATCAAAAATGAAATTTTAGGTTTTAAGTTTTCTTTTCTTATTCTTGTTCTATTAATTATAATCTTGACAAAGATGAGATGAGAACTTTATACCATTTGGCTAGCTATCCTATCCTTGATGTTTTGCACAAAAGTCTTCAATTGAAGTACGTTGATCTTTATTTGATTCACTGTTCAATTAGTTATACACCTGGAAGAATGGTGTTTTCAAGACAATCTTTTGTCAATGACTTTCAAGTTTATATGGGCAGCCATGGAAGAATGCCAACAGCTTAGCCTTGCAAAGACCATTGGAGTCATGGGACTTATTCTCCTTTATTTTATTTTATATCATGGAACCTATTTTCTTTTGTATAGATGCCACATCAGCTAGAAATAATGCTATTAATATCTGTTGTTATAAGAGGGGTCAAAATCACATTAAAAACTCGATTCTGTGCTTAAATGGTCTAAAAAAAATGTAAGGGGTAGATGTGCTCCTTAAAATAAACATTAGGGGACGGAAATGCACCTTTACCCTTATTCTTTGTAACTTTAGCAATATTTTTTTATCAATCTTTAATATTAGAACTTAATGTACTATTATGAAAATGGTAATTAATTCAAAGAAAAAAAGTAAGTGAAGCCAAGTCAAAGTTACACCATGCCAAGTCAAAGTTACACCATTCAACAATAAGAAAAGGAAAAACCATCCATATACAAAATGTTCGACTTATTGCACCCTGCATATTTTTTTGTCCTTACATTGAGTCCCTATTTCACATATCACACGAACAACAATCATTTCCATTTAGTGTCTCCTATATCAGCTGGCCACGTTGTTTGAGGAAGTTGAAATAATTTAGTAATTAGATTAACATATTTTAGTGTTACATGTACAATATATATTTTTTAAGTTTTAAAAATTAAAAAAATATTTTATAATTTAAGTATTATAGTTAACTATTAAATATTATCTATTTTATAATAAAATGTAATGTATTTAGAAAAATTTTAAATATTTATATTAAAATTAGAAATTTGTGATAAAATTACTACAAATAAACAACATTTGTTTTTTTTATACAAATATTTAATTGATGTGACAGTAGACCTCACATCAATAATGCCACCTATGATGTCATGTGAACACCTCCATACTCAATTTTAACTAAAATTAATTTTGGTAATAACTGCTATTGATTTGTTAAATTTTGAAAAATTTTACCAAATCTTAAAAGTGAGCTAAAATCAAGCATATGTTAATTATTAAGGGAAGTATGCTCATGTTAAGGTTCATGTCGATGTTACTCTTCCTTTAAAGAGAGGGACAATCATCCTAAATAATAAGGTTGAAAGGATTTGGGTATATTTTAGTTATGAAAAATTGCCTAATTATTGTTATTGGTATGGGCATGTAGGGCTTATGGAAGATGAGTGTGAGGTTAAACCAAAGAATGTTAATGTTTCTAATTGGCCTTATGGTCCTCAGTTACGAGGAACCCCAATCCGAAATTGCACCGATACGAGAACTGTGGTTTCAAAGTCTTGTAATGTTGTTGAACCCTTTTGATCGCCTGGTGGTATTGTCCCAAGTGTAGTTAAGGCTAAAGCTTGTAGACAATTGCATTTAACACAAATGGATATAGATGAGTTGCATGTTCATATTCCCTTACAAAGTAAAAACACCATCTTACATGGTGATGCTGCTACAACTCATGTTGATTTACATGGTTCAAACTTAGATGGAAAAGATTTTCGGTTGGTAGGGGACCAACAGGTTAATAAAACTTTGGATGTTGATCCACAAGGCTCTCAATTTGGGTCCACATCCTTAGTAGGCATAAATAGCATCACAAAAGGAGTCTATGACACAGAAGCTGTCATTGAGAAAAGTTAAGAAGTTAGCCAAGTAGGGAAAGATTTAAGAGTTGAAGTTGTCAACGTTTCCAAAGACTCTGAAGTGCACTCACTTGTCACCTTGAAGAGAAAAGGTGTTGTCACTGAGGTTCTAGATATGGACATTGATGTTACACTCAAAATAGGTCGACTTTATATAAAATGCTTGTCTAACCAGGTTTTTATATTGATAGAGTAGAGTTTAGTTTATAAACCACCTATTCCCTTTATAAATGATGTTGTTGTTACAGTTAGCAAGGTGGAGACTATAGAGAAATCCTATTAGGCAAAATAAAGCTGATTAATTGGAATGTTTGGGGATTGGGGAATCCTCAAACATTGCGAGCCTTACATTTCTTGGTCAAGAAATATTCTCCAGATGTGCTTTTTATAATGGAATCTAAGTTGTCTATCTCTAATATTGATGGAATAAAGAATTTATTTTTAGATTATTGTCTCTTTTTAGTTGCTAGTAATGGTAGATCAGGTGGTCTAATTTTAATGTAGAAAAAATATATAAAAGTCTTTGTCATTTCCTTTGGTGCTAACTGTGTAGTTTTTTATGTTCATGATGTTGAGTGTAATCAAGTGTGGACCAGTTGTGGTGTTTATGGTTTTTCGGAGTGAAGTCAAAAGCATAAAACATGGCATTTACTCAACCAGTTGTTCTAAGCTATTTGATCTCCATGTGTCTATTTTGGGGATTTTAATAAAGTCTTTTTCAATTATGAAAAAATTGGTGGGCATAATAATGACTATCATAGCAATGAGTTTATTTCAATGAGTTATTGATCGACATAGTTACTCTAATTTGGGTTACACAGGTAGTGCCTTTACATAGGATAATGGTAGGGGTTCAGCATATATTCGAGAATATTTGGATAGGTTTTTGGGTAATGAGCAATTGTTGTCTCTTTTTCCTGATTATTCAGTTTAACATTTATTAAAAGTAATATCTAATCATATATGCCTATTGTATTTCATTTTGATAGTAGTAGACTAGTTCAAAGATCTTATCTAAAGCTGTTCAGATTTGAATCAATGTGGATTTAAGACCAATATTATCATGCATTTATTAATTCCGTGTAGAATTTTGTTTGTTTAGGTAGTTGTTCAATTTGTTTGCAATCAAAAATTTTGGATTGTGCTAATGCTCTTGGCCAATAGAGTCAGAAAGCTTTTGGTAATATTCATTAGCAAATTGAAGCAAAGATGCAAACTATTCACTCTCTTCAACAAGTTGTTGATTATGAAGATAAAATTTTAAAAGTGCAAGCTCTTCAAGATGATGTGAATGAATTATTAGCCCAGGAGGAAGAGTACTAGCATTATAGATCTAGAGCAGTCTAGTTAGAAGCGGGTGATAAAAATACCAATATTTTCTATCTTAAGGCTTCAGAACACAAATGTTATAATCATATCCAAAGACTGAAAGATGACTCTAGAACATGGCATGAGGGTCAGTTAAGTGTCAAACAATCGGTTCTTAATTATTACTCTGAGTTGTTTATAAGTTCTCGGGTGCAATGTTTTGCTCATTCCATGGATGCCATTAATTCAACCTTGAAATAGGAGGATAAAGAATTTCTTTCTTCATTGTTTACCTCCAAAGAAATTTTTAATGCTTTGAAGCCGAAAAACCCTTGTAAAGCTCCTGGCCTAGATGGTATGTTTACTTTATTCTTTCAAAAATTTTGGGATATTGTGGGTTCTAATATTACTTCATTGATTTTGAAATTTTTGAACTTTGGAGAAATGCCTAAAAATTCAAATCATACTTTTGTTACACTTATTCCCAAAGCTAAGTCTCTTTCTTTTGTCAAAGATCTAAGGCTGATTAGTTTATACAATATTTTGTATAAAATTATTTCAAAGGTATTAGCTAATATGTTTAAAGTGGTGTTGCCAATGTTAATCCATGAGACTTAGAGTGCTTTTGTTGGGTAGATTGATAACAAATAATGCCATTATAGCTTTTGAAATATTTCACTCAATGAAGTATAGTATTAAAAGTAAAAAAATGAGTTATGGCTCTTAAATTGGACATGAGTAAAGTATATGATCAAGTAGAATAGGCTTATCTTGAACAAATAATGTTGTGGATGAATTTTCCATCTTATTTTGTTGCTTTAATTATGAGCGGCTTGCATTCAACTTCCTTTTCATTTTTTATTAATGGGCAACCATAATGTTTCTTAAAACCAAGTAGCGGTCTTCACCAAGGAGCTCCTATTTCGCCCTATTTATTTATGATTTATGCGAAAGGGTTCTCAATAATCATAAGGAAAACTGTATCTCAAGGAGTTCTTGTTCTAGTTAAAGTGAGTCAGTGTTATCCAACAATTTCACACATTTTCTTTGTCGATGATTGTGTTTTTTTTTTCTAGAGCAACATTATCAGAATGTCAAGCTATTAAAAATCTTTTGCAAATTTATGAGCAAGAATTGAGCCAAGTTATGAATTTTGAGAAATCTACTATTTCTTTTAGTAAGTGATGGATGATCAAAGAAATCAGATTCGGGAATTGCTTAACATGTCTTTTTTGCAGCATCATGCTAAATATCTTAGACTTCTTACTTTGATTGGTCATTCAAAAAAGCTTATTTTTGGTTTTCTAAAAGAGCTCATGGCTAAAAAACTCAAAGGCTAGAAAGAAAAATTGCTTAGTCGTGTGGGTAAGGAGGTCTTAATTAAAACAGTGGCTCAAGCTACCCCCTAGTATATTATGAGTTATTTTCTATTGCCCAAAACATTCAGTAAGGATCTACAGAAGATGATCAATTGATTTTGGTGGGGTGATATGACTGAAAACCAAAAAAATCATTGGGTTTTAAGGGATAAATTAACGAAGGCAAAGGTTAAGGGTGGCATGATGTTCCAGTATTTTCATTATTTTAACCTAGCTCTGCTTGCTAAGTAAGTGTGGCTTTGTTGATGAATCCTAATTCTTTGTGTGCTCGTGCTCTATCTTCTAAATATTATCCTAGAGGTACTTTTTGGATAGCTTCTAAAGGCTATAGATCGAGCTATATTTAGCATAGTGTGTTAAATGTGAGGCATATATAGAAGGCAGTTGTTGGTGTATTAAGAATGGGGCATCTATAGATATATGGAAAGATAAGTAGATTTTTAGAGTTAATGGTATGAAACCACTAGTTCTTAAAAATGTGTCTTTAGATTAACATGTCAGTTCTTTAATTGATCTGGATACAAAGCGTTGGGGTGTGGTTATGATTCATTAATTATTTTTGCCTTTTAAAGCAGAAGCCATTTTGAAGCTCCCTATCAGTTTTCGCTTACCACAAGATCGTCAATTTTGGATGTTTATAAAGGATGGCTCTTATTTTGTTAAATCAGGATACAAGGTAGTGCATTTTATGTCTCAACAATCTTCTTTGGCTAGTTTGTCTCATGCCTCTTATGGTGAAGTTTGGAAATTTCTTTGGCATTTGTAGGTTGCTCCTAAAATAAAAAAAAATTATGCCAGGCGATCCCTTACAGATTCTCTTCCCACTACAGTGAATTTAAGGAGGAGAGGACTAACAGTTTCTCCTATCTGTGTTTTTTATGGTTCAACTAATGAAAATTTATTGCACATATTTAAAGTGTGTACTTGGACTAGAGGATTATGGCGTTTATCTTCACTTGGTCTTCGATTTTACCTTATGGCAGCAAGTTCTTTATGGGACTGGTTTAGGAAATTTTATATCTAGGTGTGAGCCAATTATATTGTTTATAGTTGTTTGTCTCTAGTGGTGTATATGGTTTCAGAGGAATCAATTGGTCTTTGGTAAACTTGGCTTTCCTCCAAATAAGTTGGTTCTCATGATCAATCGTTTGATAGTGGACTATCGACTTTCAGGTTCTATCCTTTCTACTTTGCCTCAAGACACTCAGGAAATGGTTCGCTGGATTCCTCCTTCTGGTTTTGTAGTAAAAATAAACATTGACGCTACTTTGAAAAAGGACGAGTTAGTGGTAGGACTAGGAACTGTCATTCGTAATGCTTTAGGTAATCAACTGGGAAATTGATTCATGAGAGTATATATGTGGAAATAGCTGAATTTCAAGCTCTAAGATATGGATTGTATCTTGCTGCAGAGAATGGCTTTCAAAATGTTATCTTGAAATATAATTCTTTATCTGCAATTTCAAGACTAAAATCTCTAAAGTCAGGGCATTCAATTTCTGATATACTATGTGAGGATATCCATGTGCTTACTGTAAATTTTCAGCGCATCAAATTCTCTTTCACTCGTAGAGATGGAAATAATGTTGCACACATTCTGGTTAAAAGTGTTTTAGATTCTAAAGTTGATTTCCTTGTTTAGAGTTCTTTTCCTCCTTTTGCTGTTGTTGCTATAATGTGTGACTCTTCTATTTTATCTTCTTAATGTAGCTTAGTTTTATAAAAATAAAATAAAAAGTAAGCTAAAATCACAATAAGTGAAAAATTTTGAATTTTTTAAATGGGTAGATTCTAGAAATTCTATCTAGTTGTTATATATATATATATATATATATATATATATATATAGTTATTTATTTATTTATTGATCATTGACCCTTGTATTGGAAAGAAAAAAAGAGCAAATTATATTAACCTCCTCAATGTTTGACCCAATTAACACTTACCTCCCTCTTGTTTAAAAATCAAATATTTAACTCCCTCAATTATGATTATGTTAACACTTAAAGAGTTCTGTTAGGGTTTAGAGGTAAAATGACGTTAGTCTTCTAAAATGAGTTGATCAAAGCTAAGATTTTTTTTAAAAATACCAAAATAAAATGTTGTCATTTTTATTAGTGCCAAGAACGAAAATATGAACATATCTTCCTTCTTCCCTAACCCCATCCTCTTGCACTTTACTGTCATTTTCTTCTCCCACCTAGTCTCCATCTAATTCTGCTCCGGCCATTTACAAGTACAAATTCATAGACAACGACAAAAGAATTGAAGATTACATGTAAGTAATTGTTAAATTTAATTTTTAAAGTTGATTTTTTTTAGGGTTGAATGGATTTTTCAAAATTAGAGGTTTTTTTTTAGTTGAATAGGGTTTGGGATATGATTTTGGTTGAAGAACAAATCTTTTCATGTTAAATGGGTGCAAGGCAAAATTCTTATTTTAATTTACTCGTTTATAACTTTCGAAATTCTTATTTTAATTTACTCGTCTATAACTTTTCTTTACAGATGCAAATGCTCTAACGATACAATGCTTTTTCATATTTTTTGTATTTCTAACTCAATGAATATTTTGATGGGTGCTATTTGATCATTGTTGAATTGGGTTTTCATTCAAATTTATTATAGTGGGTTTAATTCATCTAGGTTTCTCCTAATTCTACTTTTCTATTTCAATCATATAATTTAATAAAAATAAAGGAAAAAAGAAAGAAGTCTTTCCCTTCTATTTATTCTGTTTTGATTTATTTTATTTCAGGTAAGGATTTGGATGCAATCTGTGACATGGGTTGTGCAGATATTTTCTTGTAGGAGAGTTTTATTGACATGGGTGTATGCTAAATTTTGACTGGGATCATGATTGTGTGAGCTTTCTTAGAGAAGTGAAGGTGTTCTCTAATACAATATTTAGGTTCTGAGATATGCAAGATAAAGTTTGGTGATGGATTTTGGGTTTGATATACATAGTTGTTGTTGCAACTATATGGATAGTTGCTAATTTTGTGGTTGAGTCTATTGTAGATGTAGGGGTTTCGCCCTTTCTTGTTACATACATTTGAAATTCGTTGTTTGTCAATCTTGCAAACATCTTCTTCAGCAGCTATCCTTTTGTCTTTGTCAGATTTGTCAAGAGACAAGCAAATAAAGCTGCTCACTCTCTAAGGTTGCTAGATTTCATGATAGAAATTATTTATGGTCTGAGGTCCCTTCATTTGTGTATCCTCAAGTCCTTTTTGATAGTATGTAACCATTTCCTTTTAATGAAAGTTTGCTTTTGGTGTAAAAAAAAAAAGGCTTTTGGTGTAAAAAAAAAGGTTGGTTCATAAAGGATTTTGAAAAGTGAACAAGAAGAAGAAAAAGAAGAAGAAGAAGAAGAAGAAGAACTGAAGAAGAAAGTGTTGTGGGTAATTTAGTCTTTTAACATATCACTTAATAGAAAAATGATAAAACTCTAATAGAACTCCTCAATTGTTAATTAAATTATAATTGAGGAAGGTAATTATTCGATTCTCAAATAAGAGAAAGGTAAGTATTAATTAGATAAAATTTTATGGTGGTAAATGTAATTTGCTAAAAAGAAAAAGCAGCCCCGCATTAAATAAATCAACAGCTAAGCTGATGCTGTATTTGTTTGATTCTTGTAACGGTCCAAATAAAGGATAAGTCGCAAAATCCAAAAATGGGAAGTATTCAAATTTTCTGCCTGATTTGTTGACGTTGTCATTTTTTGGCCAACAAACAGAAAATTTCAAAATCCAAATCCGCAGATTTTCTTTTCCTTTCCATGAAAAAAATATTCTTTTGTCAGAAAGAGTTTTTTTTTTTTTCTCACGGTCCCACATCACCTTTTTTCATTAATAAAAATTGTTAAGTTTATGATAATTTATTAAAATTAAATTTTTTAAGTATGTTTAGCTATTGTTGCTGTTATTGTTATTTATAAAAAATAATTATAACTTATAACATATACAATAAATTATTTAAATTATAACTAAATTAATTTATTCATTATATTATTATCACGATGATTTCAAAATATTCCAATAATTCATAAACGATCTTTTAATTGCGTGGCTTTGATTATTTAAAATCTAAATATTAAAAATTAAAATTTATCTATTTTTATTCTGATTTTTACCTTTATTTTTTATTTTGGTAAGTTCAAACCACAATGGTCCAAAACGGCATGAAGCTCAAAATGCCAATAGAAATCGAAACAAAAAGCGCTCATCGTCAAGTCCTTCCTCTCTCGAGCGCGTGAATTAACCCAAGCCTGTGAAGTAAGGACAGTGCGCGAAGCCACGCACCGCACCTTCTTTTCATTCATGTGCATGGTTTGATGACCACGCGCTTGTGTTCTCTGGTCCACGTTTATGGGTGATAAATCCACGCGTCTGGCTTTGTTTTATAAATAGAGGATCAATTTTTCATCCTAGGGGTAGAGGGAAGAAATTTGGGAAGTTTTGGAATTTTTACTTGACATTTTACTTGAACACTTAAAACCCGCTCAAACTAAAAAAAAAAATTTATCAATTTAATTCTATTTTACTCCTTCAACTCATTTAACTTTATCAATTTATTTTAATTTATTCTTTTAACTTTATAAATTATGTTTATTTTATTTTATTTTATTTTATTTTAATTTATTCTTTTAACTTTATAAATTATGTTAATTTTATTAAAAAATTTAATTATATTTTTAAAAATCACTTTAATATTTCTATAAAATAAATTTAGCACTTATTAAATTTTTTATTCTCTTTTTTTATAAAAATAAAATAATTTTTTTAAATTCTAATTTTGTCACTCTTAACATAATTTAAAAATTAATCTTTAAATATTATTACAAATTTTTAATTTTTACTAAAAATAAAAAAATTTAATTATTTTAAATTTATTTCTTAACTTTTAATCACATTATTTTTTTCTAATAAAGGTCAAACAAAAAATAGATAAAGAATTTTAAAATACTAAAAATATTAGTTAAAAGTGTAAAAAAAATTTAATTTTTTAAAAAAATATATAAAAAATTAAAAATAAAAATTAATTATTATTTATAATGATAGTTAAAAGTGTTTACTTTATCTATTTCTATTTTTATTAATATTAATGTATACAATAAATTAATTCATAAGTTATAATTTTTTTTATTATTTTAAATTGGTATATAAAAAGTTAAAATTTTATGTAAAAATTTAAAATTTTGTTTTAAAAATGATAATATTAAAACTTGAAAATATTTTTTAGAAAAAAAGGATAAAAATGAACAACTGTCAAATTGAACAACTCACTTTTTTCCATTTAAAATGACATTAAGACAAAAAAAAAAAATTGTTAATTTTTCCTTCTTTATTTATTTTTAGAAAAATTACATAAATTTTTTTTAACTCTTTAATACCACTTGCAAATAATATCATAATTTAATTTTATTGTCAATTTTACCCATAATATTTCAAAAGTTTACAAAACTAATCATCCGTTAAAATTTCTTTAATGGGCAACTGATGTATCCGTTAGTGGGGCCTATTTTGTGACATGTGGGATACAGGTGCTGACTGAATTTAAATAATTACTTATAGAACCTTAATCTTTATTAAACTTACAAAATAAAATCTAATATAAAATATTTAAAAAATTTAATTAAAAATTTAACATTTATTAAAATTGTTAGAATAATTTTAATAAAATAAATAATAGAAATCACTATCAAATTCAATGTTTTATTATTAATAAAATATTCTTAAATATTTAAAATTTAATAAAAATATAACACATAATTTAGCACATACTTTAAGATTAAGAAAATATAAAAATATAAAAATTCAAAAAAGTACTAAAAAGGAGAATCTGTTAGTGATAATTAATGAAATTATTTTGTGATTAATTTCACTTAAATTGATAAAACTAAAACTAATTTATAAAAAAATATTTTTATTTTTATTTTATATATTTTATTATAAAAAATTTTATTGTATTTTTTTGAATTTTTAATATTTTTATATTTTAAAACTTTTCATATTTTTATTTTAAGAGCATATAAAAGAAATTTTTCATAACAAAGTATGCAAATATAAAGATAAAAATAAGTTTTTATTTTTTATAAAATAATTTAAATTTTATTAAATTGAAGTAGAATTTATCTCAAAACACTTTATTGGTTAACAATAATAGTGAAAAGGCCCTAGAAGGGGGTGAGTAGGGCAATTAAAAAATTTAAGATTACGTAACAATTAATTAGGAAGATAGTAGAAGAAAAAGAGAGTTAAGGACACAATAATTTAAGGAGTTCAATTCAAGAATTGAATCTTTGTCTCCACATAACTTATCCTCAAGTTAGGATTTTGAAACACTCACACCAATCTATTTCCTTGAGATTGCGTTTACAAGAGTTAAGGCTCACTCTTAAACCTTGTACAAACAAGAGTTTTCTTGGTACACTCTTAAACCAAATCTCAAGTGTTTTAGTAGCTAACACTTAAACCAACTCCACATAGCACTAGTTTTTCACTTCCCTTTCTTAACCCAAGACGTACAAGAAGAAGAGAAACTTAGTCTAGCTCACAAAACCACACTCAAACTAGAGTTAATTACAAAGAATTAAGCTTAGAAATTTTGAGAGAATTGAATGCTAAGAGAAAATTTGTTCACCTGCTCATCTAACCTCTTAAATGAGGTTTAATGAGGTGTATTTTTAGTGAAAGATCACAATGTAGTTGTTGGGGCTGCAAGAGCTCATATACACCTTCATCTCCCTTCATTAATGGTTATTCAACTTTTTTATAGGAGATAGACCAGTCACGGTCGTGATGGTAGTGGTCACAATCATGACGCTTAATAAAATAGCCATTGGATCAACCTTGTGACCATTGTTTACTTGCCACCTGGACAGTCACGGCTTGATCATGGTCGTGACTCAGATTGTGGGCACTTCTACCACTTTAATCTTGGAATCTTCATTGAGAGTCATGCTCGTGAGGTCAGTTGAGAGCATGATCACGATCGTGATCAAGCTCGTGAGGACCACTGACCTTTTAGCTTGATAAGGAACCCTAACTTGTGATCGTGAGCTTTCATCGCGATGGTGGTCATGGTCCAATCACAGTCATGACTGTGATCGTGAACTCTGCTGGACCTTTTTCTTAATTGAGGCACTTTAGTCGTGCTCATAAAGGAGGTCGTGATCTAGTTCGTGAGCCTTGTGATGGTCTGGTCACAGTCATGACTAAAATCGTGAGAACTGCTAGACCCCATCTCGACAAAAAAACCTTAAGGCTCGATTGCATCACAACTGGATCTTGATCGTGACCATCACCGTGACCTAGTAAAACTTCATTGTTTTCTTGAGTTTTTAAGTTCTTTTCATCATCTAACTAAGACACACTTAAGCAAACAACATTCACACTTCAAATTATGTGGTTAAAATTTAAAGGAGGTTGGATTAAGCCTTAATCATATAAAATTATACAAATAGCTAATAAATAGTTTCTCCCTTTTAGTGCTTTTTTTTATTGTAAATTTTATAAATTTTAAAATATATGTTAAATTATATTTTATATTTCTATATAAAATTATTAAATATTTAAAAATATTTTACTAATAATAAAGTATTGAATATCCCACTTATTTTTATTATTAAATTGGAGTGAAATTAATTTCAAAAGTAATTTCATTAACTATCAATAATAGGTTATACTTTTTAGTGCTTTTTTTAAATTTCTATACTTTCATATTTTCTTAATTTTAAAATATATGTTAAATTATGTATTGTAATTTTTATAAAATTTTTAAATGTATAAAAATAATTCATTAATAAAAAAGCATTGAGTTTTATACTTATTTTTATTATTTATTTTATTAAAATTATTTGAATATTTTATATTAAAATTTATTTTACAAATTTAATAAAAGTTAGAATTTTATATGTAATTACTCAAATTTAGTCAGTACCTGCAGATCTCATATGTCAGAAAATGAATCCTACTAGCAGACACATGATAGAGAATTAATTTTACAAACTTTTAAAATATTGTAGATAAAATTGAGAGTAAAATTAAATTATAGTATAATTTACATGTGATATAAAAATATTAAAACTTTTTATATAATTTCTCTTTATTTTCTATCATTTTGTCACCTCCCTAAATATTTAAAGAGATACTTAAAAAATATTTATTTATTTTACCTTCGTTGCCACTTCCATAAATATTCAAATATACATATATTATATATATATATATATATATATACAAACAGAGAGACACGTAATCCACATCCCAAACATTGTCCCATTCTTATCCCAAACCATCATATTGCTGAGTCAGAAAGACAAGTGTCAATGACTTTCCACATGTTAATAAAAGACTTAATATTATATTTTATAATAATGATAATAAAATTTTGCCAGAGATTGAGCAATAGCTTTTGGATTTTTTTTCCTTTTGAACAAAAGTTTTTGAATTGGAGTTGGCTAACTACTACTTGGATTTGCATACCAAAATAAATAATAAATATGCACAAAAAGAATATACTTTTGCAGAATAAACTTTATCATGTGTAGTTCCCATGGTAAAATTATAAATATCTAAATGAGAAGAGTGCGATGTAAATTTTCGTTCCTCCTTCATTTTATTTTTTATTTCTTATGGTAAGAAAAATTAAGTATTTCAATTAACTAAAATTAATAATTTTTTTTTTAATTTAAACAACAAAAACAAATGGTTGATTTTGTTTGTGTTTGCAATGTAGGATTTTCTTTTGAAAGAAATGGCATATCAAGCGACTATTTTGGAGACTGAGGACTGGTCCAGTTCCCACTTTGGAGTGGTTGAAGTTTTTATCTCCTGCTCAATCATTATCTTTACGTGTTTCTCAATTAAATTAAAGATGGAAAATGTTCTCTAATGTTAAATATTTAAATCTTTTTATATTTAACATTAAACTTGCAATAAAAATAAAAGTATAAGAGGTTATATTTCAATTGGCTGGGAGTATGTAGAAGTTCAATTTGAATCTAATTAATTGAAAATGAATCGAATCCATACTTTAGTTAAATTGAATTAAATCAAAATAAATTTAACTTGGTTCAATTAAATAATTTGAAATTAAAATAAATTCAATTTCATTCAATTTTGATCAGAATATTTCAATTTAATCGAAGTGAACTAAAATTTCATATATCAGTAATTTGTTTTATGTGTATATTACAAAACGTAATATAGATACATTAATTTGGATAACTTTGTATATGAATAATATTTATTAATGAAATATGTTTTAAATAATATTAAAAATAAAAATTTTAGAAACTCAATAGTCTATTTTAATTAAAAATTCTAAAATTTTAATTATTCTATTTATAACAAGGGTAAAGATTTTTGTATTCCTCCTGTTGATAATTGTACTTCTCTTTAATTTTATTTATAGTGTAAATAATTTAATTATCTTTAATTCAAAATAATTATATTTTATTATTTCATTAAATTACGAAAGGCGTATGTTCCACGACAATCAATACTAATTTAATTATATATATATGGTCAAAATTAATAATTTGAATGTAAATAAGAGCTATTTATGATTTTATTAATTTGTCATATTATTTTATTTTTGTCTTCAACTTATATTGCTAAAATTTTATTTAAAAACAGTTATATTTCTTTATAAATTTAGTTGTAAAATATTAATTTTTAATTTTCAATTCTATTAACATTTCAAGTGTTTATACATGGTAAAAAAAATTTTAATGGTGAATTTAATGTTAAATTTTCTATTAAATTTTTTTAATAAAATTATATTATACAACATAAAAAAAATTTTATGGTGAATTTAATTTTAAGTTTCTATTAAAATTTTTTAATAAAATGGTAGAATATAATACTAAAAAAATTATATATTGTGAAAAATTAATAATAATTAAAAAAATAATTTACAAATATTAATTAAATTGATAGAAATATAATTTTCAATTGAAAGGTATTAAAGTCATTATATATAATATAAAAATTCAAATAGAGTGCATTTATAAATAAAAAGAGTGCAAAAATCTTTACCTTTATGCAAATTCAATTCGATTTTTTATTGAATCAACTGATGTCCATGCCCAGAATGCCTGCTATAAGCTAAATAAATCAAGAGCCAAATACAAAGAAATTTTTTTTAAAAAAAACGTCGCTTACAAAATAATAATAACCAAACTGTAGATATAAATCAACAATTAACCAAGAACGGCTGCCATGATAATTGTGAAAATCAAAATTGGTAGCCTGCCTATTAATAATCTTAATGAGCCCCCTAGCTTTTATTTTAATAAGAAAAAGGGAGTTAATTTTTTTAATTATATAAAAATTAATTTTATAAATATAAAATACTATTAGAATTTTACACTTTAAAATACTCTTAAAAATAGATCTCCGATGATATCCTGAGGTGTAAAATTCGATTCACGTTGCCGTCGATTTAAAGGGGAGAACTGCTTCATGTTGTGTAGTCCATCAAAATTTAGGTCATATGATCTCCCTATTAACCAAAAAATAAAAAAATATGACTCCAATGTAAAAATTAACCTTTTTTCATTAGAAGGAGGAAAAACGCCCGGAAAATATTACAAAATTATAGATGACGACAATCAACTCCTACCATATCCTTATAACGTAACGTTTAAGATTATTAGATGGCTCATCTAAGACTTAACAATCCAAGGCGGTCATTAAAGTAAAATTTACATGGAAATCATCACAATCATTCACCTCTCGATAAATATAATGGATTTGCACTTACTACTACTGTTGTAACATTCTTTTTATTCCCTGGACAATAGTAATATTCCGAAGTGGACAATCTAATTTATTGTTGAGATTTTCTACCAAGCATTTTTTATCAACTTCCAAAATGACTTGCCTGAAACCAAGATTCCAAGTCATTCTAAGACCATGCAACACATCCTACCTTTTAGCATAAAACACCCCACAAATCCTAGCTTTAGCAATGAAACCAATGATCTAATGCCCATTCAAATCTTTAAGTAAGCCACCAGAGGACATACATTTACCCAAAACCTTTACATCTTTATTTCCATTTAGTTTTACATAATTCTCCTCTGGAGGTAACTAACTAATAAGGTGTTCCACACAGTTTTTAACACCAATTGAAAGAGACCGTTGAGCATTTAAAAAAGTTCACACCTTGATCATAATATTCAGTACTAGGTTATGAGGGAGCAAAAAATCTTCATAAAAAATAGCATGATTTATATATTTCCAAAGTAGCCAACAAGTGGTAAAAAGTAAGAGATCAATCGAATCTATATTGAATCTTCAAATTAGCTTTCTAGATTTGCCTCTAGCCACTCTTTTAGAAATGCTAAAAAGAAAGAATGAATTGCAGTATAAGGAAGAATCCATATTCATATCGCTTCAATAAAATGGCAATCTCAAAAACAATGGAGGATTGTTTTATCACCTAATAGACGTCAAGAACAATTGCCAATGGAAGTTAGATGTTTCTCATAAAGCATACATAACTAGATGAAGAATCTAATGCACTCCAGCCCAGGCCACTTCCATACTAACTCCCATTTCTTATTCTTTTTTTACCAAGCTTTTCTAGCTAATTTTTTAGGCTATTTTAACTGTGAACTTACCATTAGAAGAAAACAACCAACAAGGGACATCACTACCATCCCTAGTGCTTGGAGGCTTTATTGCAGCAATAGTAGCAAGCACACTACAAGGCCAATGCTAAAATTTATGTCATGCCTGGTGCCCATTTGAATCCACCTATTCGAACACCTATCTATAATGCTCTTTAATGAGGATTATTAATGTAGTCAATATGATAAAATCGGCATTTAAATAAGTAAATATATGTAACCAAAAATATACATCGTTATCATTTCCCAAAATCCACCATATATCATTCTTGACCTCTTCCATGACCTTACTAATTAGCTGCCAACTATTAAAAAAATTAGAACAGTTATCAAGAATTAAATTATTGGGTTGAGAATCATATTTTACCTTCAAAATATAAGACCAGAGATCATTACCATTAGTGAGATAATTCTAGGCTAATTTCATAAAAAAAAAGCTTTATTTGCTTGATGATTGCTCCTAATCCCAAGACTGCCATGCTTACGCAGCTGGTAGACTCAACTTCAATGAATAAGAGCTAATTTGCGGTTAGCTACATTAGCACCCCAAAATTTTTTTTGCACATTTTGTCAATATCGTAGCATATTTCCTTAGGTAACATCACTATTTGCATTATATAAGATGCTTGCGGCCTAAAGATTGAATTAACTAGAGTGGAGTGCCCAACAAATGATAGCTTATCAGTGTCCTACCCTTGCAATCATTTTACAAAAAATTGAACCGTATAATTGATAGCCAACTCTTCCATTTACAATTAATACACCCAAATATCTACCGACCTCTGAGGTAACTTGAAATCCTAAGTAGTAACTAGACATAGATGCATCCAAGAGAGAAAAAACAACATGGTTTTGTCCTTACTAACCAACTGACTCGAGGCTTGACAAAAATGATCAAGAACAAATTGCATAGTTTGTATCATATGCAACTTTGCTTGACCAAAGAAAATAAGATTGCCCATAAAAAAAATGAGACAAGGTTGGACCCCAACAAGACACCTTTAAAGGCTACCAATTGCCATTCATCTTATCCAATCTAATGGCTTAGGATAATCTCTTTATATAAAGAACAAAAAGATAGGGTGATATATGGTCCCTTTGCTAAATACCCTAAGTAGGGTAAAGAGGCTTCAAATTCTCGCCATTAAAAAAAATCTACATTAAAGTTGAGGTAATACATTTTTATAATGACATTAATAAAACCATGAGGTAGCCCTAGATCAATTAGTGTTTCAATAATGAAATCCCTACTCAATTGTTCATAAGCTTTAGCAAGTCAACTTTAATTGCCATCCACCCTATCTTGCTTTTTTTTTTTTATGAAATGAATAAGCTTTTAAATGACCATAATATTATTTGTTATATGTTGACCCTTAACAAAGCTAAAGTGCATGCGACTTATTACTTTGGCCATAATGGATTTGAGGTCGTTAGCAATGACCTTGGTAATGAGTTTATATGGTATATTGTAGAGACTTATGCGGTGAAAGTGACTCCAATTTTTCAATTGTGAAGTTTTATGAATTAAGACAATTTCGGTTATGTTCAAGCTAGCATCTAATTATCCTCCTACAAAAATTTCATTTACCATCTTATAAGTATCCATACCCATAATCTCTCACTGGTGTTAGAAAAAGAAAGCATGGCAACCATCTACTCCTAGGGCGTTAGGTGGACTCATCTCAAAGAGGGTACTTTAAGTTTTCTTATCCAAAATCAATTGGAGAAAGGTATAATAATTAAAACTGCTTAGATGTGGGAAACATTTTATCACAATATAGGGTTGTCATCCATCAAAATTTTGCTTATACAGGTTCTTAAAAAAATCAAATGCATCTCTTATAAGCATATCAATGTCACCACACCACTCCTCAATAGAGAGCTTTAAAGTTTTTATTCAATTAAGTTTGATTTTTAATCTAGCCTTGGTTTGGAAGTAAGTTGTATTTTTATCTCCCAGATTTACCCAATTATAAGTTGATTTTTATTTCCAATAAGTTTCCTCTTGGAGTAAGAGTTTATTATATTTCCTTGTTAGCAATTTATCCAAGGCTCTAAGCTTTGGCGAAATATAATGCTCACAAGCCTTTGTCATTAATCCTTGAAAGAATTTTTCCAAAATATATTCTAAAAAACTTCTTTATTCCGTACTTGAAGTTTAGTACTCAAGTTATGAAAATTTTTAGGAATTAGGACACCTCTTTACTAGTTGTTAGAGACAAGATGAACATTTAAAACTAACCACTAAGGAAACCATTTAATTTAGTCTAAATACATTATAAATATCATTATATTTGCAAAAGGATTGAAATAAATCTTTTATAAAAGTTTGGTCTTATTCATATGTTACATTTAGGGAATAAGAACTTTTACAATTATATATGTTTATGAATATATATATATATATATAAAGCTATTGGGTAATACAGAAAATCACATTTTTAAACTAGATTGATATTAATCTTTGTAACTAAAGGCATAGTAAAGAAAACATCATTAAAGCATTATAAAACACATTTCTAAATAGTTGCTTTACATATATCCTAGCCACCACTATTTGACTTTATAGCATATTCTCTTACAATACTAAAACAAATAAGGTTAGAAAACAAAAGTACAAGGCTCCTCTAACGAGAATGTTGGACAACTTTACTCCAAAACTTCTACACACACTCTTTTAGCTCAATTCACCCTTACTCCAAAACTTCTACACACACTCTTTTAGCTCAATTCACCCACTATCAAGCCCTGTTATCTGAAAAATTTATAAAACAAAGTAAAATGAGCACAAAAATACTCAGTGAATAAAGGTTTCAAGTAGAAAATCACTTAACTTAATTAAATATATTAAACACCTCAAATAAAAATACTAGAGCATTTATAATCAAATTATAGTTCACTTAAAAACATTAAATTTTTTCTTACTTTCAAACTTATGTAGAGTTTAGCCAAACAAAACACATGCCTTTTTCAACATCAATATAACCTTTCATATGTATTAATCATCCTTAAACAAGAATCACAACTCGGCCATAATATACAAGCCATCATGAACTCACTCTCTAGGCGCACTTGGAGGCTAACCCTTCGACTACATTAACATGAAACGGCCCTTCTCCCTTCACCGTCCTGCAATCAAATACCCCATTATCTATTGCGCAATAGCAACCAACACAATCTCAAATGTACATATAACACCTCAGCACATTCACACAATTCACTTAGGGAGTTAATACACAAAACAAAATATTGTTTAAACAAATAATCAGCCAAAATGTTGCTAACACCTTCGTAGTTCAATAAAGCACTCAAAATCAAACAATCTTTATAATAATTCAAAAAAGTAAAATCAGGTTGGGCATAAACCCATTTACGTCACCAAGTAACTAAAATGATCTCAAATTAGGTTACAAAATAAAAAATATTATAGTAATGCCTTTAACTTGAAAAATTGAAACCATTAGAGTTTCAGAACTTGAAACTTAAATAAGTAATTCAAGTATTAACAAGCTAATTTAAAAAAATTTGCAATTCACCAATTTAGGTTTATGAAACAACATAAAATATCTCATTTTATTTCTGATATAAAAAATTTAAAGGGCTTGAACATCTACTCACCAAAATAGCCTACAAAACACACACAACCAATTCACCAAATTGCTTAGTTTGCACCAACACCTTTCTTGCTCTTTCTAGTGCCTAAAGTATGAAAATATATTTAAAAATCATCAATATAAAAATCTTATATACTGATCTAATCATATATCCCCAAAAATATTTGCAAAATATGCAAATCAACCTAACTTTATAATTCAGGTTCATACATCCTAAAAGGACTATTTTGAGGCCAAATTTTGAAAAATTGCTTAGGCTTTTAGAAGAGGCACTTTGAACCCAAATTTTAAAAAGTCTTAGATTTATATATCTACTATGTGCTATAAAAATTTCACTTCAGTTTGAAAACTACAGAGGAAATTAGAGATGACTAAACACAACCAGGTTAATGACTATAACAGATTGATTATTAAAATGTACAGCTTCATTAGACCATCATATAGGCAAAATAAGCTCTAACTCAAAACACAAAGTTATAGGGTACTCTTCAAAGTTTTCTCAAAATTAAACCAATATCAATTTGGAGTTTTCTAACTCAATTTATGATCAAAATACAAGGACTAATAAAATAGAAATCCAGAACCCGAGAACTGCTACTTGCTAACCCTAAATCAATTCTACAAAAACACTAAAATTACTTCCTCCTTAGGGATGAATATTACAGATTTAAAAGTACTTTACATCTTCAAATTTCACTTGAAATTTCAGCTTATATAAGAAGAATTAAATTAGCTCCAACTTATGCAAGAGTTGGTTTCTTTCATTTATTTATGAATATTTTCACATATAAGCATACAACCCTGACTTAGAAGGATCTAGAGCTTATTAGGATAATTATAAATGTAAAATAATCCTTTTGACCCTTAATGAAATGCTTATGTTACCTATAAGTACTCAAGCTTCCAATTGTTTCAATCTAGGCCGTTATTTGTTTTAATTGAGTCCATATCTTCCTAAAATTTTTAATCCTCACTTTTCACTTCATTTTACTTCTAATCCTTTTTTTATCTCATAATTTCACTCATTTTGAATGTCATCAAAATTCAATAATTCCTACTCTTTGATTGAGGACGAGTCATATGTCAAACCGATAGACTAGCCTAACCATATATATACTAGCTTATACTTAAATTCAATCAATAAATAGTACATAAATGCAATGAAAAATGAATATAACAGTACCTAGAGTTAGGGTATAGGTGTGACAATTCTCCCTGCATTAGGTTGTTGACCTTAGCAATAATCAAATCTTGATTTTAATCTTAACAAACTCGATTTTGAGCATTTAATATGTTTGTTTAAGCGTGTATAAACTAGGACTTTCATGAAAATCAAAATGAAGTTAAGCGTGCTTTTGGGCTAAATCAACCTTCTAGATTCCAGGAAGATTTTGGAAGTCTTAGACTTTTACAATGAGAAAGTTATCTTCTTAACATTTGAAGTAGACATCACAAAATTTCCAAATTGATCTTACTTGTCAAAATATAAATTCATTTGGGTCTAGAAATCTTCAGTTAAAATTATCATATGTAGTTTTCATTTCAATTTGAGGTGCTCTTAGTATTTCAACAATATCTTGAGCTAAAGATGTCCAATTGAAGTGATTCAAAGTGATGTGAAAGCTAAGGAAAATACCTACAAATTTCATGAAGAAATATAAGGCTGATTCTATTATCTTCAATGTCAAAAAGTCATGATCCAGAACGGGACCATACAAGTCCCGACCGGGACCAAAATTACATCAAATTAAAAAAAACATCCAGAACATATCCTGGGCCAATGTCTTGACCGAGACCAATATGATCCCGACCGGGATCAAGGTAGTCATGACCGGGATTAATGTAGACTTAAAAAATAACAACTATAACATATATATTTTTGAATATCCCGACCGAGACCAGTGTTTTTGCAGGCTAAAAGTCTAAATTTCATACAAATGAAGTTTGAATTCGTTGAAAATAAAATTATTATTTCTAATAGCTATAATTGAATTGCTCAACTATAAATACAACCTCTGAAGATCATTTAGAGGTTAAGAAACTTATTTTTCATTTATACATTCTCAAGCATTCAATTTAGCTCAAAATTCTCTTTAATTCATTCTTGTATTTGATAAACTCTTGTGAGAGTTTGGTGAGTGTTAGAATAGAAATTATTATTCTTCTATTTTTTTGGGTTAAAGAAAAGGGAAGCGAGGTTCTATTTTAAAGGAATTAGTTTAAGTGTTTAGCCATTAAAACACTTGGGAATTTGGTTTTAGTATAAGCCTTCAAAGCACTTATGAATCTGTTTTGAGTGAGCCTTGAAAAATCAAGTTGTAAGGTTTGAGTTGAGCCTAAAACTCAAGTTGTAAAAATCAATATAGGCAAATAGATTGTGGTGATTCAAAATCCTAACTTGGGGATAAGTTAGGTGGAGACGTAGGATTGTTGAGAATCTGAACTCCTTAAATACTTGTGTTCATCATTCTTCTTTCTCAACATTCTTTTACTTTTGTTTATTTATTTTTAAGTTTTGATTTTTGTTCGATAGCCCTATTCACCCCCACCCCCACCCCCCTCTAGGGCATTTTCATTTGGTATCAGAGCTTGAATTCTAGGTAGTTCATTGCTAGAATACAAGATCATGAGGAGTGAAAACATCTCTTCTCTTAGACCATTCTTTGATGGTAGTGATTATCTTCATTAGAAGTTTAAAATGGAGCTCTATCTTGATTGTGACTCCATCAAACTTTGGGATATTGTCTGAAAATGTTGGGAATCACCCAAAGCTACAATTGATGGTGTGATTAGTGAAATTTTGAGAGATGATTAGAATGCCATTCAACAAGAAGGGAATCATAAAAATAAAAAGGCCATGATCACTCTAGTCTCTTTTATGTCAAGAGAAGAAGGAGGCAAGCTTCAACATTGCACTTTGGCCAAGGAAATGTGGGAAACCTTGGAAAATCGTTACGAAGGAAATGTTCAAGTAAGAAGCAAGAAGGTTCAACTCCACATGTATGAGTATGAACTCTTCAAAATGAAGCCTCAAGAATCAATCACCAAAATGACAAACCACCTCAATGCTCTTGTCACCACCCTCAAAAATTTTGGTAAACATTTTACCAAGGAGGAAGTAAACAACAAGATTCTAAGAATCCTACCTAAGAAGGATTGGGAATCTCGAGTTACTTCCATTGAGGAAGCTCAAGATCTTGCCACTCTTTCAAATGATGTGCTTATTGGAAAGCTTCTTACTCATGAGCTTACAATAAAGCAAATAGGTGAAGAGCAAGAGGAGAAGGAAGAAAAGAAAAGGAGCATAGCACTAAAGGCTTCACAAGAAGAAAGTGAAGAAGAAAATAATGAAGGTTCTAGTGATGAAGATGATGAATTTTCCATACTTACTAGAAGTTTCAAAAAGTTCTTGAGAAAGAAACATACCTCAAGAACAAGAGACTTCAATAAAAAGTATGAAGGAGATGGTAAGAAGAAAACAAAAGAAGTTACTTGCTATGAATGAAAGAAACCGGGTCACATATGAAGTGAGTGCTCCAAACTCAAATTCAAGAACAAATAAGGAAAAGGATAGAAAGAAGGCCTTCAAAGGTACTTGAGATGACTCCTCCGAATCTAAAAAGGAAGATGAACAAGAAGAAGTGGCCAACCTTTGCTTCATGGCTCTTGAAGATGAGAAAGAGGTACCATCTATTTCTAACTCATCTTATGATGATTGTGAATATTACAATGATAATAATGATGATGATGATGATGATGATGATGATGGGAGCTCTATTTTGAGCAAAATCATGCATAAATATACTAGCTTACTTGCTAGGAAAAAGTTTTACAAGTATAAGTTT
>CATIWM010094321.1:0-14533 GCA_949671775.1 Mallotus repandus | reverse complement strand
TAAAAGAAGTTGGTATTCCATATCCAGAACTCCTGGTTGTGGTGCTAGCTTGTATTAGAGAATCGAGTTACCACCACTTTTGATTTGTCCCAGTTATTACCCTGGGTGGCGACTCCTCATCTCCATGCCATGTCTTTGTGATAGTGGTTAGTGTGTTCCCTAGAGCCCTGAGCTCAAATAGTGTCGTAATGGCAATAAACTTGGGGCGCGCTAAACACTGTCGTCTACACTCTTTCTTTTCCTTTTGTCTTTGCCAAAGGGAGAGAAAAATATGTGTTTATGATATGCTAAGCACTACATGATCATGTACTTTGGAAGTAGCACTTAACTTCAATGTTTGAGTAGTACTTTATGTACGTTTCTTATGATGCATTGTAAGTGTTACAAGTTTTGTTATCTAATGATCATGTTATTATTTCACCATATTTATACTTTATTTCTTTTTATTTTAACAAAGGGGGAGAAAAATTTGAGTTTGCTTAATTGTTTTTATGATTATTTATTTCCTTATTATTTATTAAATGCATTGTAAGTGTGGCTAGTTCTATGATAATTAATCATCATGTTATCATATTTTCTCCATGTAAAAGCCATGTTTTGCTTACTTGCATAATTTATTTTATTATTTTACAAAGGGGGAGAAATATTTTTTTTTTTGGTTGAAACTTTCATGTTTGTATTGTTTTAATTCTTGGTCTTTTATTTTCTTTAGAACTAAGCTCTACATAATCATGTGATAGTTAAGTTTGTTTCAAAATAAGTGCTATATGTACCATTTTATGATGCATTATCTCAGTAAAATTTCTCTTCTACCATGTTTATGTTTCTTAAATATTTTATCAAGCTACCATTGATAAATCTAAAATTTATATTTCTTATCATGTCCAATAGGAGGAGAAATAAAGAAATATGTTCATTATTGCTTACTCCTTAATTTTTATCTTGTGCATATCTTAGGGGGAGTATGTATCATCTAATTAAGTACAATTCAAACTATCACACACTTCACTTTATATTATCTTCTCAAATTCAAAATAAGTCTGTCAAAATCAAAGAGGGGGAGATTGTTGACCTTAGTAATAATCAATCTTGATTTTGATCTTAACAAACCTAATTTTGAGAATTTAATATTTTGTTTAAGTGTGTATAAGCTAGAACTATCATGGAAATCAAAATGGAGTTAAGCATGCTTTTGGACTAATTCAACATTCGAGATACAAGAAAGCTTTCGACGTTCTTATAGCTTTATAATGAGAAAGTTGTCCTCTTAAAATTTGAAGTAGACATCTTAGGCTTTCAGAATTGAGCTTACTTGTCAAAATCCAAGCTCATTTGGATATGCAAATCTTGAGTTGAAGTCAGCTATGCAGCTTCCATTTTAGATTGAGCAGCTCTTAGTTTTTCAGCAATATCTTAAGCTACATATGTCCAACTAAGATGATTCAAAGTGCTATAGAAAAATAAAAAAAAATATCTGAAAATTTAATGAAGAATTATTAAACTTATCATATCACATTAAAGGGTTAAAGTTCCTCTAACGAGCATCTCACGAGCAGGTCATGAGTTGTCCCCTGTTGGTGCCCATTTTGAGCTATTTTGGGCAGTGATGCTCACAGGCGCCACTCACGATCATGAGCCAGCCCGTGTGGAGCAGTTCAAGAAGCATCCTACAAACTCTTGACATCTAGAGATGCTCACGGGCACTGCTCACAACTGTGAGCTTACCCGTGAGGAGCTTACCTAACAGAATTCAACAAATGTTTCAAACATAACTGATATATTTTTATCCCTTATGAGCCAAACTCTCTCCTCAAGATCATGAGCGGTGTTTCAGCTGCAAAAAGTCCAAAATGATTCAAAACTCAACAAAAGACGTTGGAGACACAATCAATGCCTCCAACAGCCATATTTTTTAGTATTTATCTATATAAACATCTCCTAGAGCTCAATTGAATGTTAAGAAAACTTGTTTATCATTCATTCTCTCTTAAGCATGCATCAAAGATCTCAAACATTCAATTTTTTCATTCTTAGTTTCATTAACATCTGTGAGAGTTGGTTGTGTGTTTGAAATATAATTTCTACTTCATCTAAGTCTTGGGATATATTAGAAGTGAAGTGATATTTATTTCTAAAGGAATTGGTTTAATTGTTTGGCTACTAAAATACTTGGGAATTGGTTTTAGAGTGAGCCTAGAAACTCTTATGTAATCTTAATCTTGTGAATAAGATTGTGGGTGGCCAAGGCTCCAATTGCATATTAGGTATCCTAAACACATATTCTAACATTTAAAACTCAAAAATCTTATTGACATTAATAAGTGCATAAGATGTGCACTTATGCGCATGTTTGAACGCAAATCATGCACTTGTGCAAATTTGTTCACAAATGGTTTTAAACAACTTGTCCAAGGATCTAATTGCATTTTAAGTATCCTAAACACATATTATAACATTTGAAACTCATAAATGTTGTTGACATTAATAGATGCATAAGATGTGCACTTGTACGCATGTTTGAACGCAAATCGTGCACTTGTGCAAACTTGTGCACAAATGGTTTTAAGCAAGTTAAACAAGGCTCCAATTGTATATTCAGTATCCTAAACACATGTTCTAACATTTGAAACTCATAAATTTTGTTGACATTAATAAATACACAAGATGTGCACTTGTACACATGTTTGAACGCAAATCGTGCATTTGCACAAATTTGTGCACAAATGGTTTTCAACAAGTTAACCACGGCTCCAATTTTATATTTAGTATCCTAAATAGATATTCTAATATTTACAACTCATAATTCTTGTTAACATTAATAAATGAACAAGATGTGCACTTGTGCACTTGTTTGAACACAAATTGTGCACAAATTGTTTTAAACAAGTTATACAGGGCTCCAATTGCATATTCACTATCCTAAATGAACATTCTATCATTCAAAACTCATAAATCTAGTTGAAATTAATAAATGTACGAGATGTGCACTTGTGTGCATGTTTGAATGCAAATAGTGCACTCAGGCAAATATGTGCACAAATGGTTTTAAACACGTTATCCAAGGCTCCATTTTCATATACAATATCTTAAACACATATTCTAACATTTGAAACTCATAAATCTTCTTGACATTAATAAATGCACAAGATGTGCACTTGTGCGCATGTTTGAATGCAAATCGTGCACTTGTCCAAATTTGAGCACAAATGGCTTTAAACAAGTTAATAAATGCTCCAATTGTAGATTTAGTATCATAAACATATATTCTAACTTTTGAAACTTATAAATCTTGTTGACATTACAAAATGCACTAGATATGTACTTGTGAGCATGTTTGAAGGCAAATCGTGCACGTGCACAAATTTATGCACAAATGGTTTTAAACAAGTTATCCATGGATCCAATTGCATATTCAGTATCCTAAACACATATTCCAACATTTGAAACTCATAAATGTTGTTAAAATTAATAAATGCACAAGATGTGCACTAGTGCGCATGTTTCAACGTAAATCATGCACTTATGCAAATTTGTGCACAAATGGTTTTAAACAAGTTAACCAAGGCTCCAATTGTATATTTAGTATCCTAAAGACATATTCTAACATTTGGAACTCATAAATATTATTGGCATTATTAAGTGCACAAGATGTGCACTTGTGCACAAGTTTGAACGCAAATCGTGCACTTGTGCAAATTTGTGCACAAATGGTTTTAACCAAGTTGTCCATGGATCCAATTTCATATTCAGGATCTTAAACATATCTTCTAAAATTTTAAACTCATAAATCTTGTTGACAATAATAAATGAACATGATGTTCGCTTATGCACATGTTTGAACGCAAATTGTGGACTTTTGGAAATTTGTGCACAAATGGTTTTAAACTAGACAACCAAGACTCTAATTGCATATTTAGTATCCTAAGCACATATTCTAACATTTGAAACTCATAAATCTTTTTTACATTAATAAATACACATAATGTGCACTTATGCACTTGTTTGAACGTAATTCGTGCACTTGTGCAAATTTGTGGACAAATGGTTTTAAACAAGTTAACCAAGGCTCCAATTTCATATTTAGTATCATAAATAGACATTCTAACATTGGAAACTCATAAATCTTGTTGAGATTAATAAATGCACAAGATGTGCAATTGTGCGCATGTTTGAACGCAAATCATGCACTTGTCCAAATTTGTGCACAAATGGTTTTAAACAAGTTAACCAATGCTCCAATTGCATATTCAATTTCCTAAACACATATTCTAACATTTGAAACTCATAAATCTTGTTGACACTAATAAATGCACAAGATGTGCACTTGTGCGCATGATTGAATACAAGTCGTGCACTTGTGTAAATTTGAGCACAAATGGTTTTAAACAAGTTATCCAAGGATCCAAATGCATGTTCAGTATCTTAAACATATCTTCTAACATTTAAAACTCATAAATCTTCTTGACATTAATAAATGCACGAGATGTGCACATATGCACATGTTTGATCGCAAATCATGCACTTGTGCCAATTGGTGCACAAATAGTTTTAAACAAGTTATGCAAGGATTCAAATGCATATTCAGTATCTTAAACATATCTTATGACATTTGAAACTCATAAATCTTCTTGACATTAATAAATGCACAAGATGTGCACTTGTGCGCATGTCTGAACGCAAATCCTGCACTTGTACAAATTTGTGCACAAAAGGTTTTAAACAAGTTATCCAAGGATCCAAATGCATATTCAGTATTATAAACATATCTTCTAATAGTTGAAACTCATAAATCTTCTTGACATTAATAAATGCACAAGATGTGCACTTGTGCGCATGTTTGAACGTAAATTGTGCACATGTGAAAATTTGTAAATAAATGCTTTTAAACAAGTTAACCAAGGCTCCAATTGAATATTTAGTATCCTAAAAAAACGTTCTAACATTTGAAGCTCATAAATGTTGTTGACATTAATAAATGCATAAGATATGCACTTGTGCGCATGTTTGAATGCAAATCGTGCTCTCGCGCAAGTTTGTGCACAAATGGTTTTAAACAAGTTAACCAAGAGTCTAATTTCATATTCAGTATCCTAAATATATATTCTAATAGTTGAAACTCATTAATCTTGTTAACATTAATAAATGCACAAAAAGTGCACTTGCGCCCCTATTTGAACACAAATTGTGCACTTGTGCAAATTTTTCCACAAATGGTTTTGAACAAGTTATACAAGTCTCAAATCATATATTCATTATCTTAAATGCACATTCTATCATTGCAAACTCATAAATCTTGTTCACTTGCACCCTTGTTTGAGCACAAATTGTGCACTTGTTCAAATTTGTGCACAAATGGTTTTCAACAAGTTATACAAGTCTCAAATTGCATATTCATTATCCTAAATGCACATTCTATCATTGCAAACTCATAAATCTTGTGGACATTAATAAATGTAGAAGATGTGCACTTGTGTGCATGTTTAAACACAAAACGTGCACTTGAGCAAATATGTGCATAAATTGTTTTAGCCACATTATCCAAGGCTCTAATTGCATATTCAGTATACTAAGCACATATTCTATCATTTGAACCTCATAAATCTTGTTGACATTAATAAATGCATAAGATGTGCACTTGTGCGCATGTTTGAATACAAATCGTGCACTTGAGCAAAGTTCTGCACAAATTGTTTTAAACAAGTTAACTAAGGCTTCAATTGCATATTTACTATATTAAAAAAATATTCTAACATATTCTAACATTTAAATGCACAAGATGTGCTCTTGTGCGCATGTTTGAACGTAAATCGTGCACTTATGTAAATTTGTCCACAAATTGGTTTAAACATGTTATCCAAAGATCTAATTGCATATTCAATATCCTAAGCACATGTTCTGACATTTCAAACTCATAAATGTTGTTGACATTAATAAATGCACATGATGTGCACTTGTGCGCATGTTTGAACGTAAATCATGTACTTGTGCAAATTTGCATACAAATGGTTTTAAATAAGTTAACCAAGGCTCCAATTGTATATTCAGTATCCTAAACACATATTCCAACATTTGAAACTCATAAATACTGTTAACATTAATAAATGCATATGATGTGCACTTGTGCGCATGTTTGAACACAAATTGTGCACTTGTGCAAATTTGTGCACAATAGGTTTTAAGCAAGTTAAACAAGACTCAAATTGCATATTTAATATCCTAAACACATGTTCTAACATTTGAAACTCATAAATCTTGTTGACATTAATAAATGAATAATATGTGCACTTGTGCGCATGTTTGAACGCAAATCGTGCTCTAACGCAAATTTGTGCACAAATGGTTTTAAAAAAGTTAACCAAGGCTCCAATTTTATATTCAGTATCCTAAATAGATATTCTAATATTTGAAACTCATAAATCTTGTTAACATTAATAAATGCACAAGATGTGCACTTGTGTGCTTGTTTGAACACAAATCATGCACTTCTACAAATTTGTGCACAAATGGTTTTAAACTAGTTATAAAAGGCTCCAATTGAATATTCATTATCCTAAATTAACATTCTATCATTCCAAATGTTAGCATAGGTGATATGCCCTAGTGGCCAATCACATATTTTGACATTGTAAATTATCCCAAATGGCAATAAAGAGTATTCTTTTTATCTAAAGTGTTTATTTAATTGAATATTCATCCATTAGCATAATGTTAGATAAATTTATTATCAAGGGTTGATAATATGAGTGAAACTTTTATTTGGTAGATGTGCTATAAAATGTTCGTAGTCGATAAAATTAATAACTGGATAATATCAATTTAACAATCACCCCTGTCTATTTTCCTTGATTAGTATGTGATACTAATAGTGGGAGGTAGTGAGTCTCATGCTAATTGATATGAGATATCAGAATAGACATGTGGATACTCATATGATGGGTGAATCCAACATGACGTTAGTTTTGTGATGGCGTGGATATTCACTTATAGTCAACAATCACAGTCTAGGTAATAATGGTGCATATAGTCCTTTGACCTAAGGTTACACGGTCATCCACATTTGAGTGACTAGGGTTTATTACTGCTTACATACTTGTGTTAATCATACATAGGTATATGGTGTATGGTGGCTTTAGTCGGTTAAATGTAGGGATGAGTGTTCAGCCATGATGGGATTAATTTCCTGGAGTGAACCGGGATAAGATCCTATGCTATATAAGTTTGGTCTTGACGAATAAGTTCCTAGCCAGGACAAACATGGCACAGTCTGATAGAGTTTCAGTGCTAGAAAGTGTTTCTAGTATTTGTTATGTTTTTTCAAGAATTAAACTTGAGATGAGGTCATATGATATAACTATTAGAGTTTGACTAAACCATGGCTCTAGGCTATATCGGGATCTTTTAATGAATGGATTTTAATGCATGGTAATTATGACCAAAGGGTTTGTGTAAATCAAATTGGGTAGTTATGATATCGATGCTAGGGGTCACTCACAACTTATAAGAACTAAATATGCATAATTGGGATTTTCACATTTAGACTTGAAAGAGTTTCAAATAATATCAAGTGTTGATATTATCTTCTCATTGCCAATTAGACATGAACCTAGTAAGTCACACCTAAAAGAGCCTTACCAAATCACTATTAATATTAATCTAATTATTGATTAAAAAGTTTAATCAATTAATTAAGATTGATCAAATTGGATTTATGCTTTAAGCAATGATTCCAGCATATCATGAAATCCAATTTAAATAAGGGTTTAATTATTAATTTATACTTAATTAATATAGGATATTAATTAGAGTTTTAAATTAATTATTTATTTTGTTTCTTATTAGACTTGGATTAATGGCCCAAGCTTTTTGGACCTAGGCCCAAAAGAGTTTTGGACCAAAGATTCATCCAAGATACTGAGAAAGCCCATGGACCTAATCCAAGCCCATTTGTTATGTGGATTGAGCTTGGGCCAAGTGTTGGCCCAATTTCTAATCCCAAATCAATGTGAACATGACGTGGTCAAATTTTTCATGTTAGGCATGCATTATCCTTTATGTGTATAATGTTGCCCATGGACGTGATAAGTATTAAGCTTGGCTTATTATGCTTGTCATGTTAGGCACACATTATCTCTTGTGTATATAAATTTGATTAAGGCAAAAATAAGGATTAGGTGACTTGATTAAGTGTAGAGAATGTATGTAGACATAATAAATGACATGTATTAATTCTCCACGTAATTCTTGATATGCTAGATAAGTATGCAAGTTGTATACTTGTCATGATGAGTTGTATACTTATCATGACAATTCTTGATGTACTAAAGATTATCATGATGAGTTCTATACTTATCATGACAAATCAAATCATCAAAAATCAACACAAATCATATCCATTTCCAAATTCAGTATCCTAAACACATATTCTAACATTTGAAACTCATAAATCTTGTTGACACTAATAAATGCAGAAGATGTGCACTTGTGCTCATGTTTGAACGCAAATCATTCACTTGTGCAAATTTGCATACAAATTATTTTAAACAAGTTATCCAAGGATCCAATTGCATATTAATTATCTTAAACATATCTTCTAACATTTGAAACTCATAAATCTTCTTGACATTAATAATGCACAAGATGTGCACTTGTGCGCATGTTTGAACACAAATCGTGCTCTTGTGCAAATTTGTGCAGAAATGGTTTTAAACAAGTTAACTAAGAGTCCAACTTCATATTCAGTATCCTAAATATATATTCTAATATTTAAAACTCATTAATCTATTTAACATCGATAAATGCATAAGATATGCACATGCACGCCTGTTTGAACACAAATCGTGCACTTGTGCAAATTTCTGCACAAATGGTTTTGAAGTTATAAAAGTCTCAAATTGCATATTCATTATACTAAATGTACATTCTATCATTCCAAACTCATAAATCTTATTGACATTAATAAATGTACAAGATGTGCACTTGTGTGCATGTTTGAATGCAAAACATGCACTTGGGCAAATCTGTGCGTAAATGATTCTAACCAAGTTATCCAAGGCTCCAATTGCATATTCAGTATACCAAACATATATTCTATAATTTGAACCTCATAAATCTTGTTGACATTAATAAATGCACAAGATGTGCACTTGTGCGCATGTTTAAATGCAAATCGTGCACTTGTGCGCATGTTTAAATGCAAATCGTGCACTTGTACAAATTTGTTCACAAATGGTTTTCAACAAGTTAACCAAGGCTCCAATTGCATATTTAGTATACTAAACACATATTCTAACATTTAAAACTCATAAATCTTGTTGACATTAATAAATGCACAAGATGTGCTCTTATGCACAAGATGTAGTCTTATGCAAATGTTTGAAAGCAAATCGTGCACTTGTGCAAATTTTAGCACAAACGGTTTTAAACAATATATCCAAGCATATAATTGCATATTCAGTATCCTAAAAAAATATTCTAATCTTTGAAACTCATGAATGTTGTTGACATTATTAAATGCAAAAGATGTGCACTTGTGCGCATATTTGAACGCAAATCGTGCACTTGTACAAATTTGCGCACAAATGGTTTTAAACAAGTTTACCAAGGCTCCAATTGCATATTGAGTATCCTAAAAACATATTCTAACATTTTAAACTCATTAATCATAATTACATTAGTAAATGCACAAGATGTGCACTTGTGTGCAAGTTTGAACGCAAATCATATACTTATGCAAATTTATGCACAAATGGTTTTAAAGAAGTTAAACCAGGATCCAATTGCATATTCAATATCCTAAACACATGTTATAATATTTTAAACTCATAAATCTTGTTGACATTAATAAAAGCAAAAGATGTGCACTTGTGCACACATTTGAACTCAAATCATGCATTTGTGCAAATTTATGCACAAATGGTTTTACAGAAGTTAACCAAGGCTCCATTTTTATAGTTAGTATCCTAAATAGATATTATAATATTTGAAACTCATAAATCTTGTTCACATTAATAAATGCACAAGATGTGCACTTCCACGCTTATTTGAACACAAATCGTGCACTTCTATAAATTTATTCACAAATGATTTTAAACAAGTTATAGAAAGCTCCAATTGCATATTTATTATCCTAAACACACATTCTATCATTCCAAACTCATAAATCTTCTTGAAATTAATAAATATACAAGATGTGCACATGTGTGCATGTTTGAACTGAAATAGCGCATTCAGGCAAATCTGTGCAAGAATGGTTTTAATCAAGTTATCCAATGCTCCAATTGCATATTCAATATCTTGAACACATATTCTAACATCTGAAAGTCATAAATCTTGTTGAAATTAATAAATGCACAAGATGTGCTCTTGAGGGCATATTTGAATGCAAATCGTACACTTGTCCAAATTTGTGCACAAATGGTTTTAAATAATTTAACCAAGGCTCCAATTGTATATTTAGTATCCTAAACATGTATTCTAAAATTTGAAACTCAAAAATCTGTTAGACATTAATAAATGCACAAGATGTGTACTTGTTCGCATGTTTGAACGTAAATCATGCACTTGTGCAAATTTGTGTACAAATGGTTTTAAACTAGTTAACCAAGGCTCCAATTGCATATTTGGTATCCTAAACTTATATTCAAGCATTTTAAACTAATAAATTTTGTTGACATTAATAAATGCATAAGATGTGCACTTATGAGCATGTTTGAATGCAAATCGTGCACTTGTGCAAATTTGTGCACAAATGGTTTTCAATAAGTTATCCCAGGATCTAATTGCATATTTGTTATCCTAAACATATATTTTAACATTTGAAACTCATAAATGTTGTTGACATTAATAAATGAACAAGATGTGCACTTGTGCGCATGGTTGAATGCCATTCGTGCACTTGTGCAAATTTGTGCACAAATGGTTTTAAACAAGTTAACCAAGGCTCCAATTGCATATTCAATATCCTCAACACGTATTCTATCATTTGAACCTCATAAATCTTGTTGACATTAATAAATGCACAAGATGTGCACTTGTGTGCATGTTTGAATGCAAATCATGCACTTGTATAAATTTGTGCAAAAATGGTTTTAAACAAGTTAACCAAGGCTCCAATTGCTTATTTAGTATCCTAAACACATATTCTAACATTTAAAACCATAAATCTTGTTGACATTAATAAATGCACAAGATGTGCACTTGCACGCATGTTTGAACGCAAATCGTTCATTTGTGCAAATTTGTGCACAAATGGTTTAAAACAAGTTATCCAAGGATCCAATTGCATTTTAGTATCCTAAACACATATTCTAACATTTGAAAATCATAAATGTTGTTGACATTAATAAATGCACACGATGTGCATATGTGCGCATCTTTGAACGCAAATCGTGCACTTGTGCAAATTTGCGCACAAATGGTTTTAAATAAGTTAACCAAGCCTCTATTGCATATTGAGTATCCTAAAAACATGTTCTAACATTGGAAACTCATAAATCTTGTTGAGATTAATAAATGAACCAGATGTGCACTTGTGCGCATGTTTGAACGCAAATCGTGCACTTGTGCAAATTTGTGCACGAATGGTTTTAAACAAGTTAAACCAATCTGCAATTGCATATTTTGTATCCTAAACACATGTTCTAACATTTGAAACTCATAAATATTGTTGACATTAATAAAAGCACAAGATGTGTACTTATGCGCATGTTTAAATGCAAATCGTGCATTTGTGTAAATTTGTGCACAAATGGTTTTAAACCAGTTAACCATGCCTCCAATTTTATATTAAGTATCCTAAATAGATATTCGAATATTTGAAACTCATAAATCTTGTTAACATTAATAGATGCATAAGTTGTGCACTTTTGCGCTTATTTAAACAAAAATCATGCACATCTGCAAAATTGTGCACAAATGATTTTAAACAAGTTATAGAAGGCACCAATTGCATATTCATTATCCTAAATGCACATTCTATCATTCCAAACTCATAAATCTTCTTGACATTAATAAATGTACATGATGTGCACTTGTGTGTATGTTTGAACGCAAATATTACACTTAGGCAAATCTATGCACAAATGGTTTTAAACAAGTTATCCAAGGCTCCAATTGCATATTCAATATCTTAAACACATATTCTAACATCTGAAACTCATAAATCTTGTTGAAATTTAAAAATGCACCAGATGTTCACTTGTGCGCATGTTTGAATGCAAATTGTGCACTTGTCCAAATTTGTGCACAAACGGATTTAAACAAGTTAACCAAAGCTCCAATTGCATATTAGTATACTAAACACATATTCTAACATTTTAAACTCATAAGTCTTGTTGACATTAATAAATGCACAAGATGCGCACTTGGGCGCATGTTTGAAAGCAAATCGTGCACTTGTGCAAATTTATGCTCAAATAGTTTTAAACAAGTTATCCACGGATCCAATTGCATATTCAGTATCCTAAACACATATTCTAACATTTAATATGATCCTATGTTCCAAAGAGGAAGGTTTCAATATTTGTTCATGCTAATAAGCCAACTTGCATTCAAGACAAGATCAATTCAGGTGAATTCGTATTTTGTGTAGCATGCTTCAGTATTTTCACCATAACTAACTCTAAAAAACTTGGATTGATTCGATTAAAGAGGATATATAAATATAAGATAGAGTTCTACAACTTGGATGAAGAAAGTTTGAGTTAATCCGAACGTATTTGTGGTCTAAAATTATGAAAATTATCAGATCGTGTACAGAACTGGGTAGACTACACATATAGAAGTAAATGGATTGTATCTCTCTCAATATTGATCAAAATGGAGCGATTAAAGATGCTGCTTAAATATTATGTCAAGGGTTATAACGTTTATGTTTTGGGCTTGCATCAATTCAGCCTCCATTATGGTGAAAAGTGCGCCACAATGTGCTGTATCTGTAAATCTGAATGTAATCATGATTGTATTTTCTTATTTAAGTGTAATTATATTTTCTTATTTAAGAGGGATTTTGTTTTCTTGTTTAGTTTAGATATTAATTAGGTTTTATTTAGGGTTTCTTTAAGCCTATATAAAGGCTTTATTTTATATAACCTAAAGGGGTGCAACCATAGATGACTAATAAAAGTTAGAGAGGATTCTCTTGGGTTACTTGGTTAACCATGTGACAACCTTTGTGACTTATCAATCTATCTTTTAGACGGTAGACTGTGTCGTCTTCTTAATAACCTTTGTTGCTTGTTTGTTATGTTCAAAAGGTCAAGGTTTTGATATAGCTTTGGTTTTTTGGGCTAACTAAACATGAGGTGAAGGTTTTCTTTGTCTAAATTAGAACTTGATTTGAACTTTCCTTGAGAGTGTGGGTTTGGATTCATGTTGAACGGATTCCTAGAGCAGGTCATCTAGTGGGTTTGTATCACTTGGAGTGTTTCCGAAAGTGAGTATTGCGATTTTCATGTTAATGTGTTGGGGGTTCAAATATATAAAGGGGTTCTTAAGCTTATTCACGGAGGTTCCATATCATTTAGTATTAGAGCTTGGCTCAAATAAGGTTTTGTTCAATTCAATTCTACGTATCCTTAGCTAGTTTTTTTTAAATCTTGAGAAGTATATTTTTATTTTTATTTTGTGTTTAAAAAAAAAAGTATATTTTTTAGGATTTGAACTTTATTTTTATTTTCTATTTATGAGTTAACAAAATTATGTCTTAAATTTTTTTGAGTCTAGTTTATATTTTTGTGATTTTTTTTGTGTAGTGTTTGTGAGTCTTTCTTAAAAAAAAATTCAATTGCATGGAAGGCAAAGATTTAAGGAAAAATATTTTTGAAGAAATGGAGAATAATATGATCCTATGTTCCAAAGAGGAAGGTTTTAAGATTTGTTCATGCTAATAAGCCAACTTCCATTCAATACAAGAATAATTTGGATGAATTAGTATTTTATGTAGCATACTTTGGTATTTTAACCATAACTCTCCTTACAAAACTCGGATTGATATGATTCAATAGGCTATAGAAAGCTAAGACCGAGAGATACAACGTTAATGAAGAAAGCTGAGGCTAATTTAATCGTATTCATTGGTCAAAATTATGAGAAGTTATCAGATCGTGAACAAAACTGGGTAGACTGAACATACATATGTAATTGGGTCATATCTCACTCGATATAGATCCAAATGAATCAATTCAAGATGGTACTTAAAGCTTATATACGGGCTATAACTTTTATGTTTTCGGCTTGCATCATTTCGGTATTAATGATGGTCAAAAGTGTGCTACAATGTACTATAAATGTAAATCTGAATTTGGCTAGGATTATATTTTTTTGTTTAGGTAGAATAATATTTTCTTATTTAAAAAGGATTTTGTTTTCTTATTTAGTTTGGATATTAATTAGGTTTTATTTAGGGTTTCTTTAAGCCTATATAAAGGCTTTATTTTATGTAACCTAAAGGGGTGCAACCATGGATGATTAATAAAATTTAGAGAGGATTCTCTAAGGTTACTTGGTTAACCATGTGACAACCTTTGTGGCTTAT
>CATIWM010094319.1:0-13161 GCA_949671775.1 Mallotus repandus | reverse complement strand
TATAATATATTGCATTTTTTTAGAACTTTTTGAGTGTTGTCTTGCATTTTATTTAGATGCTTATTATATATTGATGAGTTAAAGATTGATTTTTTAAATTGAATAGTATGTTAATAATTTAACATATGGACTATAATTGTTTGCCTATTAGTTTGATCTTGATTTCAATTATTAATTTTTTTATATTGAATTGAGTTAGGGATGATTTTTTTTTAATTGAACAGTATGTTAATAATTTAACATATGGACTATAATTGTTTGCCTATTAGCTTGATCTTGATGTCAATTATTAAATTTTTAGTGTAAAATACTGTTTAATATATTATTTTTTTCATTATTTGATTGAATATTTGCTATTTTTTAGGTCTTTATTGTTTAATGGATGCCAATACTAGTAGCACTTCAACTGCTCCTAGTAATTTAAATGCAAAAAAAGATCTGGGATGGAATTATGTTCGTATGCTTAATCTCCCTAATGCCAATAATTTGGTATGTAATTTTTGTGGAAAAATTACAAGAGAGGAGATTTTTTGTGCTAAGCAACAAATTGTTGGAGGTCATCGAAATGCAAAAATATGTCAAAAGTGCCTAGCTCATGTTCATGAAGAAATTCAAGACTATATGACAAAGATGGCCACATCTACTATTGAAAAAATATGCAATTCCTAATTTTGAAGGTGCTCCTTTTTGGTGATGATGAAGAATGGGATGATATTGGTGGAGGAAGTAAAAATTCAAAAGAAAGGAGCTTAAAGTCAGTGAATATGTTAAAAAGGCCAAGACAAAAGGGTCCAACTGATTTTTTTTCTTTGCTTTTAATGTAGAGAAAATAGTTCAAGGTAGAAGAAAAGAGAGAGCATTAAAACAAACAACAATTAATGATGCATGTAAGAAGGAATTGAGGGATAAAGCTTGTAAAGATATAGCTCGATGGATGTATGATGCGGCAATACCATTCAATGCTGTTAATTATCCTAGTTTTGCTATGATGGTTGAATCTGTTGGACAATATGGTATTAGCATGAAACCACCGAGTTATCATGAAGTGAGGGTTCCTTTATTGAAGGGAGAAGTTGATAATGTGAGCAATTTGATCAAGTCCTATGAAGAGGAATGGGCCAAGTATGGTTGTTCTAATATGGTAGATGGGTGGATGGATAAGAAAAATAGGACACTTACTAATTTTTTGGTTAATTCACCAAAAGGAACAATTTTTATTGAGTCAGTTGATGCTTCTGATTATGCAAAGACTGGAGATAAGATGTTTGATTTGCTTGATGGCTTTGTGGAGTGAATTGGAGAAGCAAATGTGGTTCAAGTTGTTACTGATAATGCTAGTAGTAATGTACTAGTGAGTAAGGAACTGAATCTTTTTTTGAAATTTATATTCTTTTATATTTAAAAATTTAATTGTGGAAAAATTATATATCTTAATTCTTATAATTGTGTTTTCATTTTATTGTTAGGGAAACTCTTGGAAACAAAAAGACCACATTTGTATTGGACTCCTTGTGCAACCCATTGCATTGATTTGATACTGAAAGATATTGGAAAATTATCTACTTCTAGTAGAACATTGAAGCTGGGAATGAGCTTGAATGCTTACGTTTATGTATGCTTTGGAGTAGTCAAATTGTTAAGGCATTTCACAAAACAAAGACAGCTTGTTTGGGCTGGAGTCACAAGATTTGCTACTGCTTTTCTCACTCTTCAACGTATACACAATTAAAAGAACAAATTTGAGAAAGATGTTTACTTTAAAGGATTGGACTAATAGCAAATGGGCAAAGGAGTCTGGTGGTAAGAATGCCACAAGTACTATTTTGATGCCATCGTTTTGGAAAAATATTGTGTATATTTTAAAGATATTTGGTCCTTTAGTCCATGTACTTAGATCGGTTGATGGTGAGAAAAAGCCTGCAATGGGGTATATTTATGAGGCTATAGATAAAGCTAAAGAAGCCATTCTTTTAATAAGAAAGAAGAGAAATACAAGGAGGTCTTTAAAATTATTGATAATAGATGAGATTGTCAACTTCATAGGCCTTTGCATGTAGCAGGATATTACTTGAATCCAAAATTCTTTTATTCAAATTCTAATCTTGCTCAAGATGAAGAAGTTATGACAGGATTATATAAAGCTTTGGAAAGGTTAGTTCCAAGCCATGATGAATAAGACAAAATCAGTGATCAATTTAGTTTGTATTAAAATGCTGAAGGACTATTTGGAATAGACATGACCATTAGGCATAGGAAAACAAAATCTCCAGGTAAATTCATTTTGTTATGATTCTACACTTTTTTTTTCAAATAGAATTAGAAATAATATTAGTTAATTTATGATATTACATACATATTAATTATTTATTTTATTATTGATAATTGAATGGTAAAAATCTTATGGATCTTCTACTCCAAATATGCAAAAATTTGCTATTAAGGTGCTTTGTCTCACTTGTAGTGCATTTGGTTGTGAACGTAATTGGAGTATATTTGAGCACGTAAGTGAAAGATTTTAATAATGTAATTTGCTTCTATAAATATCTTGTTCACTTCTTTGTGTATTTGCACTTATATAATTGTTATTTTGTTGTAGATTCATAGCAAAAAAAGAAATAGGCTAGCTCAACAACGCTTAAATGACTTGGTGTATGTGAAATACAATCGAGCATTAAAGTGTGGATATGATGCTTGTGATCGTATTGATCCGATTTTGTTGAGAGATATAGATCATAGTAATGAATGGTTGATGGGGAAAATGGAAGGAGAATCAGATCAAGAAGATGAGCTTGTGTTTGATGATGAATATTTAACATGGGTGAAGTTGCTAGAGCTAGTGGTGTTGAAGCAAGTGCTTATAGCACTAGATTAAACAAAGGCAAGGGTGTTGAATCAAATGGTAGCACTAAACATGTTGAAAAGGCCAAATCATTTTCTCAAAAGAGAACTCATACTACTTTAATAATTAGAGATGAAGAAAGTCAGTGTTGAAGAAGAAGATGAAGAAGAAATTGAAAGTGACTATGAGAAATTTGATGAAGAAAATAAGGAGGAAGAAGATGATTCTATGGAGCTTGATGATGAGTAGTAGTTGTCTGTGGATCTTAGGAAGTTAGGAATTATATCTATTTAGTTGTATTAGATTTATAGTTTTAAACTTTCTCTTTTGATTTTAAACTTACAAAACATTGTCAAATTTATTATTTTTTATGCATGTGTTATGTTTTCTAGTGTTACTATATGAATTGTCATTTTTTCTTAATTTTTTTAAATTTTTTTATGCCTCACTCCCAAAAGGCGCGCCTAGGCTCCAGGACCTCTTTGCGCCTTGATGCGCCTTTAATAAGTATGGATAATTGGTAGATGCATAGATAAGGTAAATTAAAAAGTTTACTCTCTTCACATTCCTTTGATATTTCAAGTAGTATCCTTTTCTGTTATATTATTGAGTTAAATGCGACCCTTTTTTAAAATCATTTTTAAATTCTCTAATAAGTTTTGTTAAAACTGACACACATACAGGTGGAATACTAGACCCAGTGGACACCTGCATTTTCACCGGTGCACTTGCACACCCATTTGTCAAAACATTCCTACCTTTATATGGAGTTTGACATTAAAAGATTATGATAAATGACAAGCAAAAGACTAATTTTTTGAGGTTTCCTTATCTTGGAAAGCTAGAAGCATAGATGAGCATATACTTGATTAAAGTTGGAGAATCTATGGGGTAGAAAGAAAACGTTTCCTATCCTAAAAATCTTATGGGGAATCTACAAAGTCTTTGTGATCATCACCTGGAAACATTCTCAAGAGAATACTTTGGTTGTACCCATTCTAGAATCTCATCAAATCATTTATATGCTTTGGTGGTTAATCAAATGTTATGGGCTTTCGCTATAACTGTATTCAATCTGATCTCTGCAATAAAGGTAGAGCTTCTTTCAGCTTTGAACAATGACCATTTCATTATTCTATGCATTAGCTTATTTAGGCTTACCATTGTTTATTGATGCAACTTTCTGATTTTAAATCTTAAATGCATTATTGATAATTACAAAGTCCATTCATGTGAGCAAGGTTGGTTCTGTGGAGGAAAATGACCTTTTTGTTCCTGTGGCATTAATGCCTTGATTTTGATGCTTGCTCAAAGAGATATCTTTTGGTTGTCTGCATTGGTTATAGAATTTTCCACGAGTCTTAAGGTTCTTATATCCTTGATGTAAGCAGGATTTGATGCTTGCTCAAAGAAATATCTTTTGGTTGTCTGCATTGGTTATAGAATTTTCCACGAGTCTTAAGGTTCTTATATCGTTGATATAAGTAGGATGAAATTTAGTTCGATCCTAATTTGAATAAATGTCCCAAACAAGATTGTACTTTGAAAAATTAACGGTTGTGTTATGTGTCAAGTGTAAAATATGCTATTGAGATATATGAAAAGCTAACAACACACTGCGAGTTTGGATCTAGAGTACTATCCTAAGACTTCGCTTTCAGCAAAAAAAAAAAAAAAAAAACCGCGCGAAACAAACACAAAAAATGACATTTATATTGCAAAATTTGCTTATCGCCCTAAAGAAATTCAAGATCGAATATGACATGGCCCTTCAAGCTGCCAAGTATATGTTGTTATAGTATTTGACTTAGTAGCTTAATGTTTTTTCGCATGTTTTTAATGTGCAAATATAAGCTATGTTTTATCAAGTCGGTTTTTATTGTTATTGAATCTTCACTCCTTATGAATTTCAACATTTGATGTTGTGTAACTTGAATTATGAACTTAAAACGTTTGTCTTTTTTTTTTTATTTACTAGGAAAACGTTAAATTTTATTTGATTCAAAACCTATTAACAATTGATTCCTAATAAATCTGGCATTTATTTTAATTTAAATTGATTTCATCATTAGATTTTACTTATTACTTTCCTTTTTTTTTATTTGCAGATTTGATGATTCTAACACAGGCTAGATATGAAACAATCACTTTTAAAGAATAAAAAAAAAAATCCTACGATGTTTATTATGGACGGTTTGAATTTTTTTCTTCTTTATTTGATCAACTCACATTAATGAATTGGCGTATTTTATCTCTAATACTTTAACTTATTATGATAAACTTTTATATTATTTTATTTATTTTCATGTTGTTATCAAGTTTGAAATGCTCTAATATTCACCCACTACGAAGCGCGGGTAAACTTCCTCGTATACAATAAAGTTCAAACAATGGAATGACTATTTTTAATTTCTCCATTTAACATATGAAGTGTTCACTTCAGAGAATCCAATATAAAATGTAATAAAAAAAGTAAGTTGGGATTTGCTTAAAATGAATTATACATAAATCATAAATTGCAAGAGAATCTAAACATTACTCGAAGGTTGAATAGGTTAGGTTAAGAGTCAGTTTGATCCTTATCTCTTTCCTCCCTAGTTGGAAAAAAAAAAAACCTGAACATTTCTCTGTTTATTGTTGTTTGCAGGCTATAAATGTTAATATTAATGTCCAAAAATGTGATTCCAACAAATTTTAGGAGATCCTGACGGCTTCATCTTTAGCCTCTTACCTTCCAATACTATCCATCGGTAGCCAAAAAGGTGTATATATGATGACTTGCCATTTCTGCACCTCAAAATTACAACTAAAACTAGATATTTTATCAATTAGATATATTATGATTAATGGTTAAAATTTTGTATAAAATATATTAATATTATATGTGCAAATGGATCTCTGCTGATATATAAAATATTTAATCATTTTATACAATATAGTCGAAATAAACAAAAATTATCCTAATATATTCTACCTGTAATGTCCAAGTTGGGACTAATATTTGGATTATGCATTTTTATATCATTTACCTAAGGTGCGAACATATGCTTAATGGAGGGTATAAACCAAGAGGAAAAAGAACAGTCTTGCACTCAACTTAAAAGAACAGTGTTCTCACTTAAAATCAGTTGGCAAGGAATTGTTCTCACTTAAGTTAGGTCTTAGGTTCGAGTCCTAGTGTATGTAGTCATGTTAAATAGTTGTTGGGAAATCTTTGCCGCCCTTGTCGTCCTACCCGAATCGAACCGAATTAATCAGAATCTAATGGGCTTTGGATACCGATGGCATACACAAAGGTGGAATGTTGCAAACTGCAACATTTTTCAGCTGAAGAATAATGTTACTTGATTATAGTGATTTATCCTAGAAGCTTAATCCACATATGAAACGTAGCCCGCAGAGAATACTTGTTTATAAATTTACTCTATGATAGTAATGTATGAAATGGTTCTAAAAGAAAGGATCAAATAACAAATTAAGCTTCGATTTTACAGACAATTCCTGAAGTGGGATATGGCGCATCGTTAATTATCATTATCATCTGGAAATGAATATGATATCTCAGTACTTGGATTTGTGCCACAAATTGTGAGATTGGTAAGAGAGATAAGCCTATCAAGTCAAGTCCCCACTCTGACATTGGCTGTTTCAGATTCTTGCAATCATCAAGTGTAAGTTAGGTGGAGTTTGGACTCAAAGCGCCTTGTAGAAAGGAATCCGCACCTCAACATTCTATTTTCTCTAAAAATTTTAAAGAGGCAAGGTGGTGAATCATATTGGACAATGGCCTCAAATTCTGGCACTTACGAAAGGATAGAGATTCAAGAGAGGTGAGGTTTTGCATCCAATTGGGAAGGGACCTCAAATTCTTGCATTTTTAATGCGTAAAGATTGAAGAGATATGAGATTATGACTGCAATTGGGCTGTGTAGAAGAGGTAATACCATAATTTATAGGCAATCCCAATTGAGGACAGTTTCCTATTACAACTTCTGTGAGGCAAGGAAAACCATTAGGAGAAGCTAATTTTATGCAAATACACACAAATAAGCAAATTAGGAAACTCCATATTTGGCTGGGGAACTCCAAGAGATTTACAGCTGATCAATCCAAAATCTGAAGCTAAGACATCTGTCGGCTTGCTTGGAATAACTTTAATTAATCACCACTCCAGATATTCAAATCTCTAGGACAAGTTGGCAAATGGGCTGCTGAGACATGTGTTGGCTTGCTTGTAATAACTTTAGCTAATCACCACTCCAAATATTCAAATCTCTAAAACAAGTTGGCAAATGGGTTGCTGAGACATCTGCTGGCTTGCTTGGAATAACTTTAGTTAATTATAGCTCCAGATATTCAAATCTCTAAGGGTGCAACAAATCTTTAAGGGTGCGTTTGTTTAGTAAAAATTAAGAGTGGGAATCGAAATCAGAATGAATGATTCCGATTTCTATTGTTTGTTTGGCTAAAATTAATAAGGGAGTGAGAATGTGATTCCCCCATTAATGGGAATCACCATTCCCCCCCTTTTTTTTTTCTAAGGAATGACTTTTGATTTTCTTGAAAATCAAGTCAAATCAATTAGAAATCGGTCAAATATTTAAATATTAACATTTATTTTTTAAAATTTATAAATAAAACATATAAATTAATAAAAATATGCATTAAATATTTGAATAAAAATATTTATCAAAAGCAAATAATTTTTATAATTTTTTAAAAATAACAATCATGATATTTTTATAAAAAATATTTTATAATACATAATTATAATATTAATTTTAATATATAAAAATAATTATAATGTTAATTTTTTATACATTAAAAAATAATTAGAAAATATTTTTTTATCAAAAAAAATTTAGTTGTTAAATGATATTTGATTTTCATTCTCATTCACATTGCCATTTCTTAGTGAAACCAAACACGTTCATCAAATTTTCATTCCTTTCTCATTTCCTCCCATTCCGATTCTGATTCCGGAGTACGAACCAAACGCCCCTTAAGATAAGTGAGTTGGTGCATCCCATTTGGCAGCTTCTCCAAACCATCACATCTACTTAACTCTAAAACTTGAAGATTGCAAGGCAAGTGGCTTTCTTCTCGCTCTACCAAACACACCATCCTGTTACAGTTATGGAATTCTATACTTGTTAGAGAAGCCAATTTGTGTAAACGAGTTCCATCTTTCCTCAGGTCTTTAATTCTAATCTACAAATACTGGAGTTCCTAAAATTAATTGGAAAAAAAAAGAAGATTAAGAAGTTTCATATGTTCAACAGACTGAAACCTTGAGTTGTAAGGAAGTCAAAGAGCAAAGAAATGATACGTACCTACTCATATGTACGAATGCATGGTATGTGGGAAGTTATGGAGTGATGATCTTTTAGAAGAGGGCAGTGGCGGATTGTTAATTCTCCAAGTGTGGGAGGGAAGCCATCTTCTGGCAAGGATTGGAGATTTGGGCAATTTTGGATGTATAGATATATCAAAGACGTGAGGTTTAGGAGGCCCTTAGAGATGGACTTCAGATTCTTAAAATCAGAGATGGTAAGGTGGGTGAGGGAATTGGGAAGAAGTAACTGGCTGTGATTATCACTATCAATATCTGGGAATGAATCAAACATCTTTGTACTTGGAATTGTGCCTTGATTGTGAGATTGGTGAGAGATGTGAGCCTGTCAAGTCCCCACTCTGACATTGGTTGTTTCAACTTGTTATAATTCTTGATTCCAAATATGGAAAGGGTTGGAGGCAATCCACCTTCTGGAAAGGACTCCACACTGTTGTTTTATGTCAAAATTCCCACATCGGGAATTTGTAAACAATTGGGAGGAGTCTTTAGTTATAAATAAGACTCCTCCCCCTTTAGTTTGAATCATTCCAAAATTGCCCTCTTTCATATATTGGCAATTAATTTTGTCTCTCTTCTTTTGTAATATTTTCTCAATTAGTGAAATGTTATTTTAGTAGTGTCTGAGGACGTAGGCATAATTGGCTGAACCTCGTTAAATTTTGGTGTTCTCTTTTATGTCTATTTAATAGCTATTGTCGGGTATAGTTGTTGTTAATTATTGTGCAATTAAAATTACTTATCTTGATAGATTATGTCTAAGGAGTGTGATTTTTAAGGAGGCATTGTGACCCCACCACTCTTTCCTAGGAATCTACCTTAGGGTATTTTTAGTACAATCATTTTCACTCTAGTCACATGTGCAATAGTTCTCAAGGTGAATTATTATTGGTGGAAATTAACCCGAATTTCACAACAATTGGTATCAAAGCTCTTGGTTTATTTAGTATGCTCCGTGGTTGCGGCTTAGGCTGATCTTCCACATTAGAAAAAAATTTCTTGGGCTAATTGGCATTCCACATTGACAGCTATTAAATAGAATTTATTGTAAAAATGGCAGACAGCACAAAAGAATCCACATCGAAGTCAACAGCTTTTTCATCTTCAATTTTGGGAAGAACTACTGTGACAAATGCTAGATTTGCAGTGGAAATTTTTTATGGCACCGGCTATTTTGGCATGTGGCAAAGTGAGGTTCTAGATGCTCTTTTTCAGCAAGGTCTAAACATTGCCATTGAAGAAAAGAAACCAGATGATGTTGAGGAGAAAGAATGGAAGATGATCAATAGATTGGCATGTGGTACCATTCGATCGTGTCAATCTAGAGAGCAGAAGTATGCATTTTCTAAAGAAACTTCTGTAAGTAAATTGTGGAAGGCATTGGAAGAAAAAAATTTTTAAAAAAAGCGGTCAGAACAAACTCTACATAAAAAAAAGATTGTTTCGCTTCAACCATGTACTAGGTACCACTATGAATGATCACATTACTAGCTTCAATCAGCTAGTGTTTGATCTGTTGAATATGGACGTGGCTTTTAAAGAAGAAGATCTGGCTTTGATGTTGATGGGATCATTTCCTGGTGAGTTTGAGTATCTTGAAACTACTCTACTTCATGGGAAGGTTGATGTGTCTCTCAGTGAAGTAACTACTGCCTTATATAGTTATGAATTGAGAAAGAAAGAAAAATAAGAAAACACAAGTGTAGAAGTAGAAGCTCTTGTTGTTAGAGGTCATTTACAGAGTCAGAATAAAAGAAGGAGAGGGAGATTGAAGTCAAAGTCTAGACTGAGCAAAGATCAATGTGCCTTTTGTCAAGAAAAAGGGCACTAGAAGAAAGATTGTCCCAAGCTAAAGAAGAAAGGAAAACTTGAAAGGGGAAAGGCTATCCTAGAGTCAAATGTAGCTGAGTGTGATGATGCAGATTCAGGTCTCTCAATTGTTGCTATACCATCAACTAATTGTTCTTGTTCATGATTGCTAGATTCAGCTTATAGCCACCATATGACCCCCAATAGAGAATGGTTCTTTGATTTTAAAGAACTGAAAGGTGGAGTTGTCTACACAGTGAATAATGCCCCTCTTAACACATATGGGATTGGTTCAATTCGTTTAAGGAATCAGGATGGATCAATCAGAACCTTAATAAGTGTTCATTATGTGCTGGATTTAATAAGGAATCTCATCTCTATGGGAACCTTAGAGTCAAAAGGTTTCGAAGTAAGGGTAAAAGATGGGATTATGAGGATTATCTCTGGTGCACTTGTGATAATGAAGGGAATTCAAAAAAGAAATAATGTGTATTACTTTTTGGGTAGTACAACTGTTGGGGCAGCAGCAGTAACAACTTCCACTGATGATCAAGAGTCAGGAGCAACCAGGTTATGACATATGTGCTTGGGGCATACTGGAGAAAAATCCTTGAAATTGTTGATAGATCAAGGATTATTAAAAGGAGCTCAGACTTGCAAATTGGATTTTTGTCAGCATTGTATCAAAGGGAAGAAAACAAGGGTGAAATTTGGAACAACAATCCATAATACTGAGGGTATTTTGGATTATGTTAATTTAGATGTCTAGGGGCCTTCCAAGACAGCTTCGTTAGGAGGAAAACACTATTATTTCATCTTTGTTGATTATTTTTCCTAGAGAGTTTGGGTGTATACAATGAAGACGAAGGATGAGATGCTGAAAATTTTCCTTAAATGGAAAAAGATGGTGGAGACTCAAATAGGCAGAAAAGTCAAATGCCTCCGTATAGACAATGGTAGAGAATTAAAAAATGATCTATTTTTGAAAGTCTGTGAAGATGAAGGTACTGTCAGATAATTCACCGTCAGAAATACACCACAACAAAATAGGGTGGCAGAGCGTATGAACTGAACATTATTGGAGAAGGTTCGGTGTATGTTGTCCAATGTTGGGTTAGGCAAAGAATTTTGGGCTGAGGCTGTAGTATATACTTGTTACCTTATCAACCGCTTACCATCGACTGCTATTGGTGGTAAAACGCCATTGGAGAAATGGTTTGGAAATCCTGCTATAGATTATGATTTCTTACATGTGTTTGGTTCCACTGCATATTACCATGTTAAGGAGTCAAAACTATATCACAGAGCAAAGAAGGCAATCTTTATGGGGATCACTTTTGGTGTCAAAGGCTATCGTCTTTAGTGTCCAGAAACAAAGAAAGTAATCTTCAACAAGGATGTTACCTTTGATGAATCTACCATATTGAGAAAGGTGACTTCAAAAAAAATGGAGCAGACAGATGGTACTCCCAAACAAGTGGAGTTTAATCGCACCAGAATTGTCCCAGCCAATAAAGAAACTGATGACGACTCTCCTATAATAGAAGAAGAGTCAGATGGAGAAGAGGTTCGGACCCAAGAACCTCCACAACAGCAAGAATCAATTGCATAAACAAAGGGAAAGAGGACCATTAGACAACCTGCTTGCTATGCTAATATGGTCGCTTTTGCATCACCAATTGCAATTGATGACATTCCTGCCACTTATAATGAAGCAGCTCAAAGTTCAGAACAGAAAAGATGGAGGTTCGCCATGGATGAAGAAATGCAGTCCCTTCAAAAGAATCAAACATGGAAACTAGCTAGTCTTCCGAAGGGAAATAAGGCAATTGGGTGCAAATGGGTATATGCAAAGAAAGATGGATTTCCTGACAAGGATAATGTTCACTACAAAGCAAGATTGGTGGCTAAAGGCTACACTTAGATGGAGGGAGTTGATTATAATGAAGTATTTTCTCCAGTTGTAAAGCATTCCTCCATCAGAATTTTACTGGCTTTGGTAGCACAGTTGGATTTGGAACTAGTTCTAATGGATGTAAAAACTGCATTGTTACATGGAGACTTGAAGGAGGAAATCTATATGACTCAGCCAGATGGATTCAAAGTTGTTGGAAAAGAAAAGATGGTATGCAAATTAGAAAAATCCTTGTATGGATTGAAGCAATCTCCGAGGTAGTGGTACAAGTGATTTAATAAATTTATGATAGGGCAAAAGTACACAAGAAGTAAATATGATCATTCTATTTATTTGTGCAAGCTACAAGATGGATCTTATATATATCTTCCTCTTTGTGTTGATGATATGCTGATAGCTTTCAAGAGTCAGACAAAAATTGAGAAATTGAAGACTCAATTGAACAGGGAGTTTGAGATGAAGGATCTTGGTAAAGCAAAGAAGAATCTTGGCGTAGAGATATCTAGAGATAGGAAATTGGGGGAGGCTTTGTTTATCTCAAAAAGAATATCTGAGAAAGGTACTAAAACATTTTGCTCCTCATTTCAAGCTTAGTGCATCCATGTCACTAAAGACTGATGCAGAACGGGAATACATGACAAAAGTACCGTATGCAAGTACTGCTTGTAGCTTGATGTATGCAATGGTGTGTGTAAGCACCCAATTTCGGGATAACTAAAGCATGGATGCGACAGAGGACCTGATGATGAAAATAGACTGTGAAATTAGATTTATGGGATTTGATTTATTGGTTTTAAACTAAATTGTAAATTATTTTTAGGAGCTATTATTTTTATTTTTACTTTAATTATTGTTATTATTAATTTTTTTTTTATATATTTAAAATAGACTTTAAAAAAAAATTTAAAAAAAAAAAAACAAAACAAAACAAAAAGAGAAAGTAGGCCCATTCACCACAAACTCATTTGTTCCATTTTTAATTTTGCTTTACACTTTTTTTTTAACAGATTTCCGATCGGAAATCTGTATTTCCGGTCGGAAATTGAACCGAACCGATTTTTTTTTTCTTTTTCAAAAAAAATTTATTTATTTATTTATTTTATTTATTTATTATTAGATTTTGATTAGGTTGTTTTGATAATTATTTTTATTTTATTAGATAAATGTGTAGATAAAATTTATTTATTTATTTTTAGATAAATAATAAAATAATTTATTTGATTTTTATCCTGTAACCAATTTAGG
>CATIWM010094316.1:0-27107 GCA_949671775.1 Mallotus repandus | reverse complement strand
ATAATATATTTAAAAAATTAATTTTTAGGTCAAATAAATTACATTAAATTTGAAATAAACATTTTTTATGGCATTTAATAAGTTTTTTACTTAAAAATTAAAATATAAAAAATAAAAAATTATACTTGACTTTGACTAGTTGATTAAAAAAGTTAACTTGAGATACAAAATTGAAAAAGATAGAAATAAAATTATATTAAGTTAATTTATATATAATATTGGTTCAAATAAAAAAATTACAAGAATGAATTAATAAATTAAATAAAAAATAAAATTAAAAAATTAAGGGGTTTGAACTTAATTTTCTTATAAAAAATTAAGTTGCCTACGTATCCTCTTGGAGTATAGAGAAATCAAAGCCTACGTAGTTCTCTTACCTTTTTTAAAAAAATTACACCCCCTTTTTACCTTAAATAATTAATCACTTCCAACACTAGATGTTGAAGTTTAAATTCCTTCGTTTGTGAAATCAAATAAATCTTCATTTTTGTCCCTTTGAATTTCTTGTTGTCTTAATGCCGCTCTTGACCAATTATCCACACATATTAGAGCGTGCAATGATTTGGAAGCCATGGATGATCGAGTCTCATCCAAAATACTTCTTCCCACACTAAACACTTGTTCAACAACTACCGTTGAAATCAGACTTGAAAAAATTTGTTTAGCAATTAGTGCAAGAAACATTATACAATATTCAAAATAGCTGGCATAAAATGAAAAAAAAAAACTGGTATAGGAGGCAAACTGTTCTTAAATCATTAGTCAACAATTACATGTTTATCAAATTGACATACTTGTATAATTACATCTATTTAATTACATCTTACACTTAAACTTACACAATTCAATAAATGAAAATAGTAACCTACATGCATTAAAAATATAATTGACATGGTGTAATTTGAAATGTAGGGAAAAATTCTCAAACAAAGGCTCTAATGAAAAACTTAACCATGAAAAGAATAATCATGTTCAAGCCAAAATCCCTATAACCATGAAAAGAATCCAAACAAACACCTTATTTCAATTTGTTTTAATTTTAATGAGATTGGGAAGGAATGTCTCCAATTTCTGCTTAAGCTCTTTTGTATTCAGTGGGCCCAAATCTTTCCCAAGCAAATTCCTACAACATACATCAATTAATTAGTTAGATTCATAGAAAAATAATAAAACCTCACTGGAATAGCCAAATGAGATAGCTTAATAAATTTCACTAAGAATAGGAATTGCTAAAAAATGGCATAAAGCAATAAAATTGCACCTTTGAGATCTCTAAAGGACCTCAACTCAAATGTTTTGAGTAGTTGCTTTACTTGAGCACATAAGAGACATAAATCAGCAAACAGAACAAGAAGAAGATGATGAAATGAAAGTGAAGATGGTGGTGTGGGCGAATAATATAAGAAGAAGATGATGATAATCTGAAAGTGAGTTTAAAGTGAAGATGGTGGTAGTGCGGGTGAAATGAAGAAGAAGAAGAAGATGGCTAAGGGGAAGCAATATTGGAGGTGATATTTTCTAGTTCATTTGCCTACTATGGATCCTACAAAAGGAACAAGCCAATGAGTGGGCTTGCTGGGACTATGATTATGTTAGCCAATGATGGTTAAGGGAATAGGCAGAGGGAATTGTGTTAGGTCTCAAAAAGGTCTTACCTCTGTCTGCAACTTTCTTCTCTTTTATGCTCTTCTTTACTAGTTATGTGGCCTAGATTAGTTGGGTGGTGGTACTATTCACATGGCCTGTCTAGCCTCCTTTCATGGCTTCTTCGATAAGCATTGTATACTTTGCATCTGTTGGACGTCCTTTCGCCTACATCAATAGCATACGAGTGGCTTAGTTAGTTGGGTGAGTCATGATGGGGTATACTATTCGAATCAACGGCTACATAGTGGGGGAGGGCCCATGCACAACCCTTCCACCCTAATAGTTAACTTGAAAAAAATTTCTTTTTTTTAAATTATACAGTTCAAAATCAGAACCAGCAGTTCATGGTTTGGGGATGGTAGGAAACAGCCCTAAATCAATTCCCTCTAGGGTTTAGGCCTGGTTCAGCCAGGTTCCAAGCCAAAATTGGCCCTTGGTCGGGTCTACCTATTACCATTACACGTTTAAATATAAAGCTAAATATAGTTTATCAATGGCCATCATTCCAAATCATTTATCTCCTTATTCTTTCCATAGCTATTCTGGAAGATCCAATATTTTGTAGCATTGATCCCGCCAAAACCTACGATCACAATAAAATTAGGAACTCCTTCTCCCTTACATATTCCTCCTCAGCTTTATGCACATTTTTCTCACCAAGATTATAGTAGTCTTATGTTACATAAGCGTACTATTGGAATCGACAACTACATGGAGGGGGAGGGCGTCGAGCACTTTAGAACAAGCTTGTAACCCATGCGAGGGCATTAAAGTAATGTGGGTTGTGGGAGGGCCCATTCATAGCCCCCTCCCTTAATGGTAAACTTAAGAAAAATTACTTTTGTTAAAAAAATTATACAGTTCGAAACCAGAACCGGTGATTTATGGTTCAGGGTTGGGTTCCTCCAGGCCCTAAATCGGTTTTCGCTATAGTTTAGGGCTAGTTATACCCAATTCCAGGCCAAAATCAGCTCTTGTCCGGGTTTACCTATTACCATCATGCTTCTAAACACACAGTTAAATGTAGCTTATCAACGGCCATCATTCCAAATCCTTTGTCTCTCCATTCTTCCTCGTAGCTATTCTGGAAGATCCAATATTCTGTAGCACCGATCTTACCAAAACCTATGATCATAATAAAATGAGGAATATGCAACCTAATCTCCTTTTCCCTTACATATTCCTCCTTAGCTTTATACACCTCTTTCTCATCAAGATCATAGTAGTCTCTTGTTATATGAGCGTACTATTGGAATCAACAACTACATGGTGGGGGAAAGGCGTCGAGCTCTTTAGCACGAGCTTGTAACCCATGCGGGGGCATTACAGTAATAGGGGTGGGGGAAGCCCCATGCACAACCCCCTCCCCCTAAAGGTTAACTTAAGAAAATTTTCTTTTTTTAAAAAATTATTCTGTTCGGAACTAGAACCGATTATTCACAGTTCGGGGATGGGTTCTTTCGATGCTAAATCAGTTCCCCCTATAGTTTAGGGCCGATTTAGCCAAGTTTCGGGCCTAAATTGGTCCTTGGTTAGGTCTACCTATTACCATCACACTTTTAAACACATAACAAAATATAGCTTATCAATGCTTTCCCGTAGCTATTATGGAAGATCCAATCATCTGTAGCACCAATCTTGCCAAAACCTGTGATCATAATAAAGTGAGGAATACGCAACCCTGTCTCCTTCTCCCTTATATATTCCTCCTTAGCTTTATACACATGTTTCTTATAGAGATCATAGTAGTCCAAAGTTAGATGAGCGTACTGTTGGAATTGACAGCTACACGGTGTAAGGAGGGTGTGCAATACTTTAGGACGAGCTTGTAACCCATGCAAGGGCATTAAAGTAATAGGGTAGGGGAAGGTCCCATTCACAACCCCTCCCCTCAACAGTTAACTTTAAGCAAATTTCTTTTTTTTTAATTATGCGGCTCGAAACTAAAATTGGTGATAAACAGTTCAGGGATGGGTTCCTCCTGGCCCTAAATTGATCCCCCTTATAGTTTAAGGTCAGTTCAACATAGTTTCGGACCAAAATCGGTCCTTGGCAGGGTATACCTATTACCATCACACTTCTAAACACACAACTAAATTTAGCTTATCAATGGCCATCATCCCAAAGCCTTTGTCACCCCATTCTTCTCCGTAGCTATTCTGGAAGATCCATTAAACTGTCGCACATATCCTGCCAAAAACTGCAATCATAATAAAATGAGGAATACACAACCCAATCTCCTTCTCCCTTACATATTGCTCCTAAGCTTTATACACCTCTTTCCCACCAAAATCATAGTAGCCTTTAGTTACATGAGCGTACTATTGGTGGGGATCGCGTCAAGTTATTTAGCATGAGCTTGTAACCCATGCGGGGGCATTAAAATGATAGAGGAGGGGGGAGGGCCCATGCACAATCCCCTCCCCCCAACGGTTAACATAAGAAAAATTTTCCTTTTTTAAATTATGCGATTCGAAACTGGAACTGGTGATTCACGATTTGGAGATGGGTTCCTCTTACAGTTTAGGGCCAGTTTAGCCCAATTTTGTGCCAAAATCAACTGTCGGCAGGGTCTACCTATCACCATCAAACTTCTAAACACACAACTAAATGTAGCTTATCAATGACTATCATTCCAAATTTGTTGTCTCCCCATTTTTCCCTGTAGCTATTTGGGAAGATCTAATATTCTGTAGCACCGATCATGCCAAAACCTACGATCATAAAAAATTAAGGAATACACAACCTAGTCTCCTTCTCCTTTATATATTCCTCCTCAACTTTATACACCTCTTTCTCAGCAAGATCATAGTAGTCTTTAGCTACATGAGCGTACTATTAGAATTGACAGCTATATGGTGGGGGAAGGGTGTCGAGCTCTTTAGTACGAGCTTGTAACCCATGCGGGGGCATTAAAGTAATGGGGGTGGGGGGACGACCTATGCATAGCCCCCTCCCCCCAACTGTTAACTTAAGAAAATTTTCTTTTATTTAAATTAGGCGGTCAGATTTAGAACCGGTGATTCATAGTTCGGAGATAGGTTCCTTCAGCCCTAAATCGCTTCCCCCTATAGTTTAAGGCCGGTTCAGCCAAATTTTAGGCCTATATTGGCCCTTGCTCAGGACTATCTATTACCTTCACACTTCTAAACACACAGCTAAATGTAGCTTATCAATGACCATCATTTCAAATCCTTTGTCTCCCCATTCTTCCCTGTAGCTATTCTAAAAAATCTAATATTCTATAGCATCAATCCTGCCAAAACTTATGATCATAAAAAAATGAGGAATACATAATCCAGTCTTCTTTTCCCTTATAAATTCCTCCTTAGATTTATACACATTTTTCTCACCAAGATCATTTTAGTCTTAAGTTATATAAGCGTACTATTGGAATCGACAACTACATTGTGGGGAAGGTGTCGAGCACTTTAGCATGAGCTCATAACCCATGCGAGGGTGTTAAAGTAATGGGGGTGGGGTGAGGTCCCATTTATAGCCCCTCCCCCCAACAGTAAACTTAAGAAAAATTTCTTTTCTTTTTAAATTATGTAGTTCGAAACCAGAACCGGTGATTCACGGTTCAGGGATAGGTTCCTTCAGCCCCCATCATTCCAAATCTATTTTCTCCCCATTCTTTCCTATAGCTATTCAGGAAGATCCAATATTCTATAGCACCGATCCTGCCAAAACCTATAATTATAAAAAATTGAGGAATACACAACCTAGTCTCCTTCTCCCTTACATATTCCTCCTCAGCTTTATACACCTCTTTCTCACTAAGATCATAGTAGTCTAAGATCAAAGTAGTCTTTAGTTACATAAGCGTACTGCTGGAATCGATAACTATATGGTGGGCGAAGGGCGTCGAGCTCATTAGCACGAGCTTATAACCCATACGGGGGCATTAAAGTAATGGGTGGGCAAGGACTCATACACATCCCCCTCCTCCCAATAGTTAACTAAAGAATTTTTTTTTTAATTATGTGGTTCAAAACCAGAACTAGTAATTCACGGTTCGGGGATGGGTTCCTTCGGCCCTAAATCAGTTCCCCCAATAGTTTGGGGCTGGTTCAGCCCAGTTTCGGGCCTAAATCGGCCCTTGGTCGGGTCTACCTACTACCATCACACTTCTAAACACAACAAAATGTAGCTTATAAATGGCCATCATTCCAACTCCTTTGTCTCCCCATTCTTCCCCTGGCTATTCTAGAAGATCCAATAGTCTGTAGCACTGATCCTACCAAAACTTATGATCATAATGAAAAAAGAAATACACAACCCAGTCTTCTTCTCCCTTAGATATTCCTCCTCAGCTTTATACCCCTAATTCTTACCAAGATCATAGTAGTCTTTAGTTATATGAGCGTACTATTAGAATTGACAACAACATGGTGGGGAAGGGCATCGAGCTCTTTAGCATGAGCTTCTAACCATGCGAGGGAATTAAAGTAATAGGGATGGGGGAGGGACCATGCACAGCCCCCTCTCCCCAATTGTTATCTTAAGAAAAATTTTCTTTAAAAAAAATTATGCAGTTCAGAGCCAGAATCGATGATTCACAGTTCGGGATGGGTTCCTTCGACCCTAAATCAGTTCCCCCTACAGATTACGGCCGGTTCAGTCAAGTTTCGGGCCTAAATTGGCCCTTGGTCGAATATACCTATTATCATCACACTTCTAAAAACACATCCAAATGTAGCTTACCAATGGCCAATATTCCAAATCCTTTGTCTTCCCATTCTTCCTCATAGTTATTCGGGAAGATCCAATATTCTGTAGCACCGATCCTGCCAAAACCTACAATTATAAAAAAATTATGAAATACACAACCCAGACTCCTTCTCCTTTACATATTCCTCCTCAGCTTTGTACACCTCTTTCTCACCAAGATCATAGTAGTCTTTAGTTACATGAGCGTACTATTGGAATAAACATCTACATGGTGGAGGAAGGGTGTCGAGCTCGAGCTTGTAACCCAGGGGCATTAAAGTGATGGAGGTGAGGGAAGGGCCCATGCATAACTACCTCCCCTTAACTGTTAACTTAAGAATTTTTTTAAAATTATATGATTCGAAACCAGAACTGGTGATTCATGGTTCAGGGATGGGTTCCTCCAGGACCTAAATTGGTTCCTCCTACAATTTCGGGCCAAAATCTTCCATTGGCCAGGTCTACCTATTACCATAACACTTTTAAACACACAGCTAAATGTAGCTTATCAATGGCCATCATTCTAAATCCGTTGTCTCCTCTTTCTTCCCCGTAGCTATTCGGGAAGATCCAATATTCTATGGCTCCGATCCTACCAAAACCTATGATTATAAAAAATTGAGGAATACACAATCCAGTCTCCTTCTCCTTTGCATATTCCTCCTCAGCTTTATACATCTCTTTCTCACCAAGATCATAGTAGTCTTTAGTTACATGAGCATACTATTGGAATCGATAGCTACATGGTGGGGGAAGGGCATCGATCTTTTTAGCACGAGCTTGTAACCTACGCTGGGGCGTAATGGGGGTAGGGGGAGGGCTTATGCACAACCCCCTCCTCCCAACGGTTAACTTAATAATTTTTTTAAAAATTTGGGTTCGGAACTAGAACTAGTGATTTACGGTTTTAGGATAGGTTTTTTGGCCCTAAATCGGTTCCCCTTTCAGTTTAGGGCGGGTTCAACCCAATTTTGGCCCTAAATCGGCCCTTGGTCGGGTCTTCCTACTACCATCACGCTTCTAAACACACAACTAAATGTAGCTGATGAATGGCCATCATTCCAAATCCTTTATCCCCCATTCTTCCCCATAGCTATTCTAGAAGATCAAATATTCTGTACCATAAATCCTGCTAAAACCTACGATCATAATAAAATGAGCAATATGCAACCCAGTCTCCTTCTCCATTACATATTTCTCCTCAGCTTTGTACACCTATTTCTCACCAAGTTCATAGTAGTCTTTAGTTATATGAGTGTACTATTAGAATCGACAGCTACATGGTGGGGGAGGGCATCGAGCTCATTAGCATGAGCTTGTAACCCATATGGGGGCATTAAAGTGATGGAGGTGGGGGAGGGCCCATGCACAACCCCTCCCTCCCATCGGTTAACATATGAAAATTTTCTTTATTTTAAATTATGCGATTTGGAACCAAAATCGGTGATTCATGGTTTGGGGATGGGTTCCTCCAGGCCCTAATTTAGTTCGCCCTATAGTTTAGGGTCAGTTCAATCCAGTTCCAGGCCAAAATCAAACCTTGGCCAAGTTTACCCATTACCATCATACTTATAAAAAGAAAGCTAAATGTAGCTTATCAATGGCCATCGTTCCAAATCCTTTGTCTCCCCATTCTTCCCCATAGCTATTCTGAAAGATCCAATATCCTGTAGCACTAATCCTACCAAAACCTACAATCATAATAAAATAAGGAATACTCAACCTAGTCTCCTTTTCCCTTATATATTCCTCCTAAGCTTCATACACATTTTTCTTACAGAGATAATAGAAGTCCTAAGTTACATAATTGTACTATTGGAATCGACTGCTACATGGTGGGGGAGGGCGTCTAGCACTTTAGCACGAGCTTGTAACCTATGCGAGGGCATTAAAGTAATGGGGGTGGGGGAAGGTCCCATTCAAAACCCCCTCCCCCAACTGTTAACATAAGAAAATTTTCTTTTTTTTTAAATTATATGGTTCGAAACCAGAACCGGTGATTCAGGGTTCGGGGATGGGTTCCTCTAGGCCCTAAATCGGTTCCCCTTACAGTTTAGGGCTAGTTCAGCCCAGTTCTAGGACAAAATCAGCCCTTGCCCAAGTCTACCTATTCCCATCACACTTCTAAACAGACAGCTAAATGTAACTTATCAATGGCCATCAATCTAAATCCTTTGTCTCTTCATTCTTCCCCATACCTATTCTATAAGATCTAATATTCTATAGCACTGATCCTACTAAAACCTATGATCATAATAAATTGAGCAATATACAACCCAGTCTCCTTCTCCCTTATATATTCCTCCTCAGATTTATACACATTTTTCTCATAGAGATAATAGTAGTCCTAAGTTACATGATCGTACAATAGGAATCGACAACTACATGGTGGGGGAGGGCATCAAACACTTTAGCATGAGATTGTAACCCATGCACGGGCATTAATATAATGAGGGTAGGGGAAGGTCCCATTCGCAACCCCCTCCCCCGAACTGTTAACTTAAGAATTTTTTTTTAAATTATGCAGTTCAGAACTAAAACCGGTGATTCACGGTTCGGGGATATGGTTTCTTTAGGCCCTAAATTGATCCTCTACAGTTTAGGGTTAGTTATGCCCAGTTTCGGACTAAAATCGGCCCTTGGCCGGGTATACCTATTACCATCACACTTCTAAACACACAGCTGAATATGGCTTATGAATGACCATCATTCCAAATCCTTTGTCCCCCTATTCTTCCCCGCAGCTATTCTTGAAGATCCATTACTCTGTAGCACAGATCCTGCCAAAACCTATAATCATAATAAAATGAGGAATACGCAACCCAGTCTCCTTCTCCCATACATATTCCTCCTCAGCTTTATACACCTCTTTCTCACCAAGATCATAGTTGTCTTTAGATTCATTAGCAAACTATTTGTGGGGGAGGGTGTCGAGCTCAATAGCATGAGCTTGTATCCCGTGCGGGGGCATTAAAGTAATGAAGGTGGGGGAAGGACCCACCGTCCCCCCCAATGGTTGACTTAAGTATTTTTTTTATAAGTTATGTGGTTTAAAACTAGAACTAGTGATTCATGGTTCAAGGATGGTTTTCTCTTGGCCCTAAATCGGTTCCCCTTATAGTTTATGGTCGGTTAAGCCTAGTTTCAGACCAAAATCTTCCATTGGCTGCGTCTACCTATTACCATCACACTTCTAAACACACAACTAAATGTAGCTTATCAATGGCCATCATTCCAAATCCTTTGTCTCCTCATTCTTCAATGTCTACCAGATCCAATATTCTATAGCATTGATCCTACTAAAACCTATAATCATAATAAATGAAGCAATATGCAACCCAGCCTCCTTCTCCCTTACATATTCCTCCTCAGCTTTATATACATTTTTCTCACAGAGATAATAGTAATCCTAAGTCACATGATCGTACAGTTAGAATTGACAGCTACATGGTAGGGGAGGGCATCCAACACTTTAGCACGAGCTTATAACCCATGCGTGGGCATTAATGTAATAGGGGTGGGGGAAGGTCTCATTCATAGGCCCCTCCCCCAACTGTTAACGTAAGAAATTTTTTTTTAAAATTATGCGGTTTGGAACTAGAACTGGTGATTCACGGTTCGGGGATACAGTTCCTCTAGGCCCTAAATCAATCCCCCTACAATTTAGGGTTGGTTCTGTCTGGACTAAAATCAGCCATTGGCTGGGTATACCTATTACCATCACACTTTTAAACAGACAGCTAAATGTGGCTTATGAATGACCATCATTCCAAATCCTTTGTCCCCCCATTCTTCCCCATAGCTATTCTTGAAGATCCATTATTCTGTAGCACAGATCCTGTCAAAACCTATAATCATAATAAAATTAGGAATACATAACCTAGTCTCCTTCTCCCTTACATATTCCTCCTCAACTTTATACACCTCTTTCTCACCAAGATCATAGTTTGCTTTAGTTATATGAGCAAACTATTGGTAGGAGAGAGCGTCGAGCTCTTTAACACGAGCTTGTATCCCATGCGGGGGCATTAAAGTAATGGAGGTGGGGGAGGGCCCACCGTCCCCCCACAGTTGACTTAAGTAATTTTTTTATAAGCTATATGGTTTAAAACTAAAACTGGTGATTCACGGTTCAGGGATGGTTACCTCCAGGCCCTAAATCGGTTCCCCTTATAGTTTAGGGCCGGTAAACCCAATTTTGGGCTAAAATCTTCCCTTGGCTAGGTCTACCTATTACCATCACACTTCTAAACACATGGCTAAATGTAGCTTATCAATGGCAATCTTTCCCAATCCGTTGTCTCCCTATTCTTCATCGTAGCTATTCAAGAATATCCAATATTCTATAGCACTAATCCTACCAAAACCTACGATCATAACAAATTGAGCAATACGCAACCCAGTCTCCTTCTCCCTTACATATTCCTCCACAACTTTATACACCTCATTCTCAACAAGATCATAGTAGTCTTTTGTTACATGAGCATACTATTGGAATCGACAGTAATATGGCGGGGGAAGGGTGTCAAGCTCTTTAGCATGAGCTTGTAACCCATGCAGGGCATTAAAGTAATGGGGTGGAGGGAGGGCCTCTGCACAGCCCCCTCCCCGAATGGTTAACTTGAAAAAAAATTATTTTTTAAAAAAAATTGTGCGGTGCAGTACGGAACTAGAACCGATGATTCACTGTTCAGGGATGGGTTCCTCCAAGCCCTAAATAGGTTCCTCTACAGTTTAGGGCCTTTTTAGGCTAATTCTAGGCCAAAACTGGCCCTTTGCCGGGTCTACTGATTACCATCACACTTCTAAACACACAGCCAAATGTAGCTCATAAATGGCCATCATTCCACATGCTTTATCTCCCCATTCTTCTCCCTAGCTATTCTAAAAGATCTAATATTCTGTAGCACTAATCCTACCAAAACCTACGACCATAATAAAATAAAAAATACACAACCCAGTCTTTAGTTACATGTGTATACAATTGGAATTGACAGTAACATGGTGGGGGAAGGACGTCGAGCTCTTTAGCACGAGCATGTAACCCATACGGGGCATTAAAGTAATAGCGGTGGGTAAGGGCCCATGCACACCTCCCTCTCCCCAACAATTAACTTAAGAAATATTTCCTTTTAAAAAAAAATTATGCAGTTCAGAGCCAGAACTGATGATTCACAGTTCAAGGATGGGTTCATTCGGCCCTAAATCGGTTCCCTTAAAGATTACGATTGGTTCAGCCAAGTTTCGGGCCTAAATCGGCCCTTGGTCGGATCTACCTATTACCATCACACTGCTAAATATCAATGGCCATCATTCCAAATCCTTTCTCTCCCCATTCTTCCCATAGCTATTCGAGAAGATCCAATATTTTGTAGGACCGACCCTGCTAAAACCTATGATTATAAAAAATTGTGGAATACACAACTCAGTCTCCTTGTCCATTACATATTCCTCCTAAACTTTATACACCTCATTCTCACCAAGATCAAAGTAGTCTTTAGTTACATAAGCGTAGTATTGGAATCGACACTTACATGGTGGGGGAAGGGTATTGAGCTCTTTAGTACAAGCTTGTAACTCATACGAGGGCATTAAAGCAATGGACGTGTGGGGAGGGCCCATTCACAACCCTCCCTCCAATGGTAAACTTAAGAAAAATTTCTTTTCTTAAAAAAATTACATGATTCGGAACCAGAACCAATGATTCACGATTCAGGGATGGGTTCCTCCAAGCCCTAAATAGGTTCCCCTACAGTTTAGGGCCTTTTAGTCCAGTTCTAGGCCAAAATTAGTCGTTGGCCGGGTCTACCTATTACCATCACACTTCTAAACACACAGCTAAATATAGCTTATCAATGGCCATCATTCCAAATCCGTTCTCTCCCCATTCTTCCTAGTAACTATTCGGGATGATCCAATATTCTATAGCACTAATCCTGCCAAAACCTACGATTATAAAAAATTGAGGAATACACAACGTAGTCTCCTTCTCCCTAACATATTTCTCCTCATATTTATACACCTCTTCCTCACAAAGATCATAGTAGTCTTTAGTTATATGAGTGTACTATTAGAATTGACAACTACATGGTGAGGGAAGGGTGTCGAGCTCTTTAGCATGAGCTTGTAACCCATACGGGCGCATTAAAGTAATGGGGTGGGGGAAGGGCCCATGCCTAGCCCCCTACTCCTAACAATAAACTTAAGAATTTTCTTAAAATTATGTGGTTCGGAAGTAGAACCGAGGATTCACAGTACGGGGATGGGTTCCTTAAGCCCTAAATGAGTTCCCCCTATAGTTTAGAACTGGTTCAACCCTGTTTCGGGCCTAAATATACCCTTGGTTGGGTCTACCTACTACCATCACACTTCTAAATGCACAGCTAAATGTAGATTATCAATGGCCATCATTCTAAATCCTTTGTCTCTCCATTCTTCCCCTTAGCTTTTCTAAAAGATCCAATATTTTGTAGCACTGATCCTACCAAAACCTACTATCATAATGAAATGAGAAATATGCAACCCAATCTCCTTCTCCGTTACATATTCCACCACAGCTTTATACACCTCATTCTCACCAAGATCATAGTAGTCTTTAGTTACATGATCATACTATTAAAATCGATAGCAACATTATGGGAGAATGGGCGTCGAGCTCTTTAACACATGCTTGTAACCCATGCAGGGGCATTAAAGTAATAGGGTAGGGGAGGGCCCATGCACAGCCCCCCCCCCCCCCCCCCCTCAACGGTTAACTTAAGAAAATTTTCTTTTTTTTTTAAATTATGCGGTTCAGAACCAGAACCGATGATTCACGATTTGAGGATGTGTTCCTCTAGGCCCTAAATCAGTTCCCCTACAGTTTAGGGCCGGTTTAGCTTTGTTTCGAGCCAAAATTGGCCCTTGGCCAAGTCTACCTATTACCATCACACTTCTAAATAGACAAATAAATGTAGATTATCAATGACCATCATTCCAAATCCTTCGTCACCCTATTCTGGAAGATCTAATATTTTTTATCCCCGATCCGGCTAAAACCTACGATCATAACAAACGAGGAATACACAACCTAGTCTCCTTCTCCCTTGTATATTCCTCCTTAGCTTTATACACATTTTTCTCACAGAGATCATAATAGTCCTAAGTTACATGAGTGTACTATTGGAATTGACAACTACATAGTGGGGGAAGGGTGTCGAGCACTTTAGCATGAGATTGCAACCCATGTGAGGGCATTAAAGCAATGAGGGTGGGGGAAGGCCCATTCACAACCCCCTCCCTCTAATGGTAAACTTAAAAAAATTCTTTTTAAAAAAAATTATACGGTTCAGAACCAGAACCGATGTTTTATGATTTAGGGATGGGTTCCTTTAGGCCACAAATAGGTTTCCCTATAGTTAAGGGCTTTTTCAGCCTAGTTCTAGGTCAAAATCGGTCCTTGGCCTAGTCTACCTATTACCATCACACTTCTAAACATATAACTAAATGTAGCTTATTAATGGCCATCATTTCTAATCTGTTGTCTTCCTATTCTTCCTCGTAGCTATTTGAGAAGATCCAATATTCTGTAGCACTAATCCTGCCATAACCTACGATTATAAAAAATTGAGGAATACACAATCCAGTCTCCTTCTCCCTTACATATTCCTCCTCGGCTTTATACACCTCTTTCTCACCAAGATCATAGTAGTCTTTAGTTACACGAGCATACTATTGGAATCGACAACTACATGGTGGGGGAAGGGCATCGAGCTCTTTAGCACGAGCTTATAGCCCACGCAGGGGCAGTACAGTAATAGGGGTGGGGAGGGCCCACGCACAGCCCCCTCCTCCCAACGGTTAACTTAAGAGATTTTTTTATAATTACGCGGTTCGGAACCAAAACTGGTGATTAATGGTTCAAGGATAGGTTCCCTTGGCCCTAAATCAGTTCCCATACAGTTTAGGGCTGGTTCAGCCCAGTTTCGAGCCTAAATCTGCCCTTGATCAGGTATACCTAGTACCATCACACTTCTAAACACATAGCCAAATGTAGTTTATTAATGGCTATCATTCCAAATCCTTTGTCTCCCTATTCTTTCCCATAGCTATTTTACAAGATCCAATATTTTATAGCACTGATCCTACCAAAACCTACGATCATAATAAAATGAGGAATACATAACCCAGTCTCCTTCTCCCTTATAAATTTCACCTCAGCTTTATAAATCTCATTCTCACCAAGATCATAGTAGTCTTTTTACATGAGCATACTATTGGAATCGACAATAATATGGTGGGGGAAGGGTGTTGAGCTCTTTAGCATGTAACCCATGTGAGGGCATTAAAGTAATAGGGTATAGGGAGGGCCCCTGCAAAGCCCCCTCCTCCCCAACGGTTAACTTAAGAAAATTTTCTTTTTTTTAAAATTATGCAGTTCGAAACCAAAACTGGTGTTTCACGGTTCGAGGATGGGTTCCTCCAGGCCCTAAATCAGTTTCCCCTATAGTTTAGGGCCGGTTCAGCCCATTTTCGGCCCTTAGCCGAGTCTACCTATTACCATCACACTTTTAAACACACAGCTAAATGTAGCTTATCAATGGCCATCATTCCTAATTTGTTGTCTCCCTATTCTTCCCTGTAGCTATTCGGGAAGTACCATTATTCTATAGCATCGATCCTGCTACACCCTACGATTATAAAAAAATTGAGAAATATGCAACCCAATCTCCTTCTCCCTTACATATTCTGCCTCAGCTTTATACACCTCATTCTCACCAAGATCATAGCAGTCTTTAGTTGCATGAGCGTACTTTTGGAATCGATAGCAACATGGTGGGGGAAGGGCATTAAGCTCTTTAGCACCAACTTGTAACCCATGCAGTGGCATTAAAGTAATGGGGGTAGGGGGAGGGCCTATGCACAGACCCCTCCTCCTAACGGTTAACTAAAGAAATTTTTTTTTTTAAAATTATGCGGTTCGAAACCAAAAACGGTGATTCACGATTTAGGGATGGGTTCCTCCAGGCCCTAAATCGGTTCTCCCAATAGTTTAGGGTCGGTTCAGCTCAATTCCGGCCCTATATCGGCCCTTGGTTGAGTCTACCTATTACCATCACACTTCTAAACAGACAACTAAATGTAGCTTATCAATGGCCATAGTTCCAAATCCTTTGTCTCCCCATTCTTCCCCTTAGCTATTCTGAAAGAGCCAATATTTTGTAGCACTAATCCGGCCAAAACCTATGATCATAAAAAATGAAAAATATGCAATAGTCTTTTTCTCCTTTATAGATTCTTACTTAAGTTTATACACCTTATTCTTACCAAGATCATGGTAGACTTTAGTTACATGAGCGTACAATTAGAATCGACAGCAACATGGTGGGGGAAGGGCATCGAACTCTTTAGCATAAGCTTGTAACCCATGCGGGGGCATTAAAGTAATGGGGTAGGGGGAGGTCCCATGCATAGCCCCCTCCACCAAACGGTTAACATAAGAAATTTTTTTTGTAAATTATACGATTTGGAATAAGAACCAATGATTCACTATTCTGGGATGGGTTCCTTTGGCCCTAAATCGATTCCCCCTACAGTTTAGGGCTAGTTCAACCTAGTTTTAGGCTTAAATCGGGCCTTGGTCAGGTCGACCTACTAGCTTCACACTTTTGAACACACAGCCAAATATAGCTTATCAATGGCCATCATTCCAAATCATTTGTCTCTCCATTCTTCCACATAGCTATTCTAGAAGATCCAATTTTTTGTCGCACCGATCCTGTCAAAACCTATTATCGTAATAAAATGAAGAATACACAAGGCAGTCTCCTTCTCCCTTACATATTTCTCCTCAACTTTATGCACCTCATTCTCACCAAGATCATAGTAGTCTTTAGTTACATGAGTGTACTATTGGAATCGACAGCAACATGGTGGGGGAAGGGCGTCGAGCTCTTTAGCACGAGCTTGTAACCCATGCAGGGGCATTAAAGTATAACGGTTAACTTAAGAAATTTTTTTTTAAAATTATGCAGTTTGAAACCAGAACCGGTGATTCACGATTTGAGGATGGGTTCCTCCAGGCCCTTCATCAGTTCCCTCTATAATTTAGGGCCGGTTTAGTCTAGTTCCAGGCCAAAATCGACCCTCGACCGAGTCTACCTATTACCATCACACTTCTAAACAGATAGGTAAATATAGCTTATCAACGACCATAGTTCTAAATCCTTTGTCTCCCCAATCTTCCCCCTAGTTAGTATGGAAGATCCAATATTTTGTAGTACCGATCCGGCCAAAACCTACGATCATAATAAAATGACGAATACACAACCTAGTCTTCTTCTCCCTTACTTATTCCTCCTCAGATTTATACACCTCATTCTCACCAAGATCATAGTAGTCTTTAATTAAATGAGCGTACTATTAGAATTGATAGCAACAAGGTGGGGGAAGGGCATTGAGTTCTTTAGCACGAGCTTGTAACTCATGTGAGGGCATTAAAGTAATAGGGGTGGGGGGAGGGCCCATACACAGCCCCCTCCCCCTAATGGTTAACTTAAGAAAATTTTTTTTAAAAAAAATTATGTTGTTCGCAACCAAACCCGGTGATTCACAGTTCGGGGATGGGTTTTTTCAGCCCTAAATCAGTTCCCACTACACTTTAGGGCTGGTTCAGCCAAATTTTAGGCTTAAATCGGCCCTTAGTCTATTACCATCACACTTCTAAACACACAACTAAATATAGCTCAATGGCCATCATTTCAAATCCTTTGTCTCCCCATTGTTCTCTGTAGCTATTCTAGAAGATCCAATATTCTATAGCATTGATCCTACCAAAACCTATAATCATAATAAAATGAGGAATACGCAACCCAGTCTCCTTCTCCCTTACATATTTCTCCTCAGCTTTATACACATTTTTCCCATAGAGATCATAGTAGTCCTAAGTTACATGATCGTAGTCCGGCACTTTAGCACGAGGTTGTAACCCATGTGAGGGCATTAAATTAATGGGGTGGGGGAAGGTCCGATTCACAACCCCCTCCCCCTAATAGTAAATTAAGAAAATTTTCTTTTTTTTTAAAATTATGCATTTCAAAACTAGAACCGGTGATTCACGGTTTGGGGATGGGTTCCTCCAGTCCCTAAATTCATCCCTTTATAGTTTTGGGCCGGTTCAGCTAGTTCTAGACAAAAATCGGCCCCTGGCCGGGTGTACCTATTACCATCACACTTCTAAACACATAGCTAAATGTAGCTTATCAATGGCCATCTTTCCAAATCCTTTGTCTCGCCATTCTTCCCGGTAGCTATTCTATAAGATCCATTATTCTGTACCACAGATCTTGCCAAAACCTGCAATCATAATAAAATTAGGTATATGCAACCCTGTGTCCTTCTCCCTTACATATTCCTCCTAAGTTTTATACACCTCTTTCTCACCAAGATCCTAAACGTGTTTAGTTACATGAGCATACTATTGGTGGGGGAGGGCGTCAAACTCTTTACCACGAGCTTGTAACCCATGCGGGGGATTAAATTAATAGAGGTGGGGGGTGGGCCCATGCACAACCCCCTCCCCCAACGGTTAACTTAAAAAAAAATTTCTTTTTTTTTAAAATTATGCGGTTCGGAACCAGAACTGGTGATTCACGGTCGGGTATGGGTTCTTCCAAGCCCTAAATCAGTTCCCTAAAATAGTTTAGGGATGGGTTCCTCCAGGCCCTAAATCGGTTCCCCTAGAGTTTAGGGCCGGTTCAGCCTAGTTCCAAACCAAAATCGGTCCTTAGCCAGGTCTACCTATTACCATCACACTTCTAAACACACAACTAAATGTAGCTTATTAATGATCACCATTCAAAATCTGTTGTCTCCTCAGTCTTCCCCATAGATATTCAGGAAGATCTAATATTTTGTAGAACTGATCCTGCCAAAACCTATAATCATAAAAAACTGAGGAATACACGACCCAGTCTCCTTCTCCCTTACATATTCCTCCTGAGCTTTATACACCTCTTTCTTACCAAGATCATTGTAGTCTTTAATTACATGAGCGTACTATTGGAATCGAAAGCTACATGGTAGGGGAAGGGCATCGAGCTCCTTAGCACGAGCTTGTAACCCATACGGGGGCATAGTTCGGGAATGGGTTCCTTCAGGCCCTAAATCAGTACCCCTATAGTTTAGGGTCGATTCATTCCATTTTTAGGCCAAAATTGGCACTTGGCCAAGTCTACCTATTACCATCACACATCTAAATAAACAGCGAAATGTAGCTTATCAATGGCCATCGTTCCAAATCCTTTGTATCCTCATTCTTCCCCCTAACTATTCTGGAAGATCCAATATTCTATAGCACTGATCCGGCCAAATCCTACGATCATAATAAAATGAGGAATATGCAACCTAGTCTCTTTCTCCCTTAGATATTCTTACTCAGCTTTATGCACCTCATTCTCATCAAGATCATAGTAGTCTTTAGTTACATGAGTGTACTATTGGAATCAATAGCAACATGGTAGGAGAAGGGCGTCGAGCTCTTTAGCACGAGCTTGTAACCAATGCAGGGGTATTAAAATGATAGGGTGGGGGGAGGCCCATTCACAACCCCTTCCTCCCAATGGTTAACTTAAGAATTTTTTTTAAAATTAATTGGTTCGAAACAAGAAGCGATGATTCACGGTTTGGGGATGGGTTCTTTTCGCCCTAAATCGGTTCCCCCTACAACCTAGTTTCGAGCTTAAATCGGGCCTTGATCGGGTCTACTTACTACCATCACACTTCTAAACACAAAACCAAATGTTGCTTATCAATGGCCATCATTCCAAATCCTTTGTATATCCATTCTTCCCTGTAGCTATTCTCGAAGATCTAATATTTTGTAGCACCGATCCTGCCAAAACCTACAATCATAATAAAATGAAGAATACACAACCCAGTCTCCTTGTCCCTTACATATTCCTCCTCAATTTTATAAACCTCATTCGTACCAAGATCATAGTAGTCTTTAGATACTTTAGCGTACTATTGGAATTGACAGCAACTTGGGGGAGGAAGGCCGTCGAGCTCGTTAGCACGAGCTTGTAACTCATGTGGGGTATTAAAGTAATAGGGGTGGGGGGAGGGCCCATGCACAGCCCCTTCCTCCCAATGGTTAACTTAAGAAAATTTTCTTTTTTTTTTTAAATTATGAAATTCAAAACCAGAATCGATGATTCACAATTCGGGGATAGGTTCCTCCAGGCCCTCAATCGATTCCCCTTATAGTTTAGGGCCGATTCAACCCAATTCAGAGCCAAAATCGATTGGTCGAGTCTACTTACTACCATCATACTTCTAAAAAGACAGCTAAATGTAGCTTATCAATGACCATCCTTCCAAAGGCTTTGTCTACCTATTCTTCCCCCTAACTATTTAGGAAGATCCAATATTTTGTAGCAGCGATTCGGCCAAAACTTATGATCATACTAAAATAAGGAATATGCAACCTAGTCTACTTCTCCCTCACATATTCCTCCTCATCTTTATACACCTCATTTTCACTAAGATCATAGTAGTCTTTAGGTACTTGAGCATACTATTAGAATCGACAACAACATGGTGGGGAAGGGTGTCGAGTTTTTTAGCACGAGCTTGTCACCCATGTGGAGGCATTAAAGCAATGGGGTAGGAGGAAGGCCCATGTACAACCCTCCCCAATAATTAACTTAAGAAAAACTTCTTTTTTAAAAAAAATTATGTGGCTCAAAACCAGAACTAGTGATTCACAGTTCGGGGATGGGTCCCTGTGATCCTAAATCGGTTCCCACTATAGTTTAGGGCTGGTTCAACCAAGTTTTAGGCCTAAATTGGCCCTTGGTCAACTCTACCTATTACCATCACACTTCTAAACATACAACTAAATGCAGCTTATCAATGGCCATCATTATAAATCCTTTGTCTCCCTATTCTTACCCGTAGCTATTCTAGAAGATCCAATAATTTGTAGCACTAATCCTATCAAGGCTTACGATCATAATAAAATGAGGAATACGCAACCCAGTCTCCCTCTCCCTTACATATTCCTCCTCTGCTTTATACACATTTTTCTCATAAAGATTATAGTAGTCCTAAGTTACATGATCGTAGTCCGGCACTTTAGCACGAGCTCGTAACCCATGAGAGGGCATTAAATTAATAGAGATGGGGAAGGTCCAATTCATAGCCCCCTCCTCCCAACAGTTAACTTAAGAAAAATTTCTTTTTTAAAATAAAATAATGCAATTCAAAAGCAGAATCAGTGATTCACGGTTCGGGGATGGGTTCCTCCAGGCCCTAAATCGATCACACCAAATTTTAGGGTCGGTTTAACCCAGTTTCGAACCGAAATCAGCACTTGGACAGGTATACCTATTACCATCATACTTCTAAATACATAGATAAATGTAGCTTATCAATGGCCATCATTCCAAATCCTTTGTCTCTCCATTCTTCCCTATAACTATTCTCGAAGATCCATTATTCTGTAGCACAGATCTTGCCAAAATCTAGAATCATAATAAAATAAGGAATACGTAACCCAGTCTCCTTCTCCCTTGCATATTCCTCCTAGGCTTTATACACGTCTTTCTTACCAAGATTATAGTAGTCTTTAGTTACATGAGCATACTATTGGAGAGGAAGGGCGTCAAGCTATTTATAACGAGCTTGTAACCCATGCGGGGGCATTAAATTAATTGAGAGGGGGAGGGATCATAAAATTCCTTTTTTTTTAAATTATGTGGTTTGGAACCAGAACTAGTGATTCACGGTTCGGGGATAGGTTCCTCTGAGCCCTAAATCTGTTCCCCCTACAGTTTAGGGATGGGTTCCTTTAGGCCTTAAATCGGTTCCCCCTCCAATTTAGGGCCGGTTCAGCCTAGTTTCGAGCCAAAATTGGCCCTTGGCTAGGTCTACCTATTACCATCATAATTCTAAACACACAGCTAATTGTAACTTATCAATGACCATCATTCCAAATCCATTGTCTCCCCATTCTTCCCTGTAACTATTCAGGAAGATCCAATATTCTGTAGCAACGATCCTGCCAAAATGTATGATCATAAAAAACTGAGGAATACACAACCTAGTCTCCTTCTCCCTTATATATTCCTCCTTAGCTTTATACACCTCTTTCTCACCAAGATTATAGTAGTCATTACTTATATAAGCGTACTATTGGAATCGACAGCTACATAGAGGGGAAGGGCGTCAAGCTCTTAGAACGAGCTTGTAACCCATACGGAGGCATTAAAGTAATGGGGGTGGGGGGAGGGCCCATGCATAGTCCCCTGCCCCCAACGGTTAGCTTAAGAATTTTTGTTTAAATTATGTGGTTTGAAACCATAACTGGTGATTCACAGTTCGAGGATGGGTTCCTTTAGCCTTAAACAGGTTCCCCTAAAGTTTAGGGCCAGTTCAGCCAAATTTTGGGCCTAAATCAGCCCTAGGTTGGGTCTAGCTATTACCATCACACTTTTAAACACATAACTAAATGTAGCTTATCAATGGCCACCATTCCAAATCCTTTGTCTCCCCATTCTTCCCCATAGCCATTCTGGAAGATCTAATATTCTGGGGCACGGATCCTGCCAAAACCTACGATCATAATAAAATGAGGAATAAGCAACCCGGTCTCCTTCTCCCTTACATATTCCTCCTTAGCTTTATACATATTTTTCTTATATAGATCATAGTAGTCCTAAGTTACATGAGCGTACTATTGGAATCGACAACTGCATGGTGGGGGAGGGCATCGAGCACTTTAGCACGAGCTTGTAACCCATGTGAGGGCATTAAAGTACTAAGGGTGGGGCAGGTCCCATTCACAACCCCTCCCCTCAATAGTTAACTCTATAAATTTTTACAAAAATTATGCAGTTTGAAACAAGAACCAGTGATTCACAGTGTAGGGATGGGTTTCTATAGGCCCTAAGTCGATCCCCTACAGTTTAGGTTTGGTTCAGCCTAGTTCCGGACCAAAATTGGCCCTTGCCCGGGTATACCTCTTACCATCTCACTTCTAAACACACAGCTAAATGTAGCTTATCAATGGCCATCATTCTAAATCTGTTGTCTCCTTATTGTTCCTCGTAGCTATTTGGGAAGATCCAATATTCTATAGCACCAATCCTGCCAAAACCTACGATTATAATAAAATAAGGAATACGCAATCTAGTCTCCTTCTCCCTTACAAATTCCTCCTCAGCTTTATACACATTTTTTGCACCAAGATCATAGTAGTCTTAAGTTACAAATATGTACTATTGGAATCGATAGTTACATGGTGGAGGAGGGCATTGAGCACTTTAGCATGAGCTTGTAAATGGAGGCGGGGGAAGGCCTATTTGTAGCCCCCTCCCCCGACGGTAAACTTAAAAAAATTTCTTTTTTTTAAATTATATGGTTTAGAACCAAAACCGGTGATTCACAGTTCAGGGATGGGTTCCTCCATGCCCTAAATCGATTCCCCTACTTTTTAGTGCTGGTTCAAGCCAGTTCCAGGCCAAAATCGGCCCTTGGCCGGGTCTACCTATTACCATCACACTTCTAAACACACAGCTAAATGTAGCTTATTAATGGCCACCATTCTATATCCTTTGTCTCCCCATTCTTCCCGTAGCTATTTTGGAATATCTAATATTATGTAGCACAGATCCTGCCAAAACCTACAATTATAATACAATGAGGTATATGTTACCCAGTCTCCTTCTCCTTTACATATTCCTCCTCAACTTTATACACCTCTTTCTCACTAACATTATAGTAGTCTTTAGTTACATGAGCGTACTTATAGAATCGACAGCTATATGGTAGGGGAGGGTGTCGAGCTCTTTAACACGAGCTTGTAACCCATGTGAGGGCATTAAAGTAATAGAGGTAGGGGAGGGCCCATACATAACCCCTTCCCCTACAATGGTTAACTTAAGAAAAATTCCTTTTTTAAAAATTATGCAGTTCGGAGCCAAAACTGATGATTCACGGTTTGGAGATGGGCTCCTCCAGGCCCTAAATCGATTCCTCCTATAATTTAGGGCCAGTTCAGCTAACTTTCAGGCCTAAATCAGCCCTTGGTCAGGTTTTCCTATTACCATCACACCTCTAAACACACAGCTAAATGTAGCTTATCAATGGCCATCATTCCAAATCCGTTGTCTCCATATTCTTCGTCGTAGCTATTCGGGAAGATCCAATATTCTATACCACCGATCCTGCCAAAACCTACGATTATAAAAAAGTGTGAAATACACAAGCTAGTCTCCTTTTCCCTTACATATTCCTCCTCAGCTTTATATACCTCTTTCTCACCAAGATCATAATAGCCTTTAGTTATATAACCATACTATTAGAATCAACAGCTACATGGTGGGGGAAGGGTGTCGAGCTCTTTAGCACTAGCTTGTAATCTATGCAGGGGCATTAAAGTAATAGGGTGGGGGAGGGCCCATGCACAGCCCCCTCCCCTCAACAGCTAACTTAAAAAAAAACTTTTTTTTAAATTATGCGGTTTAGAACTAGAACTGGGGATTCACAGTTCAAGGATGGGTTCCTTCGGCCCTAAATTGGTTCCCCCTACAATTTAGAGCTATTTCAGCCAAGTTTCGGGCCTAAATCATCCTTTGGTCGAGTCTACCTTTTACCATCACACTTCTAATAAATGTAGCTTATTATTGGCCAATATTCCAAATCCTTTTTCTCCCTATTCTTCCCCGTAGCTATTCTGGAAGATCCAATATTCTGTAGCACTGATCCTGCGAAGACCTACGATCATAATAAAAAAGGAATAAGCAACCCAGTCTCCTTCTCATTTACATATTCCTCAGCTTTATACACATTTTTCTTATAGAGATCATAGTAGTCCTAAGTTATATGAGCGTATTATTGGAATCGATAGTTGCATGGTAGGGGAGGGTGTCGAGCACTTTAGCACGAGCTTATAACCCATGCAATGGCATTAAAGTAATGAGGGTGGGGGGAGGTCCCATTCACAGCCCCTCCCCCCAACAGTTAACTAAAGAATTTTTTTAAAAAAATTATGCGGTTTGAAACCATAACTGGTGATTCACGGTTTGGGATGGGTTTCTGCAGGCCTTAAATCAATCCCCTATAGTTTAGGGCCAGTTCAGCCCAATTCTAGACCAAAATCGACCCTCAGTTGGGTATACCTCTTACCATCATACTTCTAAACACACAGCTAAATGTAGCTTATCAATGGCCATCATACCAAATTTGTTGTCTCCTCATTTATCCCTCTAGCTATTCAGAAAAATCCAATCTTCTGTAGCACTTATCCTGCCAAAACCTATGATCATGAAAAATTGAGGAAAACGCAGCCTAGTCTCCTTCTCCCTTATATATTCCTCCTTAGCTTTATACCTCTTTCTCACCAATATCATAGTAGTCTTAAGTTACATGAGTGTACTATTGGAATCGATAGCTACATGGTAGGGAGGGTGTCGAGCTCTTTAGGATGAGTGCAGACGGCAGGGTTTAGCGCGCCCAAGTTTATTGCAACCGCAACACTGTTTGAGTTCAGGGCTCTAGGGAACACACTACTATATCACAAAGACATAGCGTGGAGATGAGGAGTTGCCACCCAGGGTAATAAGTGAGACATATCGAAGGTGGTGGTAACTCGATTCTCTAATACAAGCTATCACTATAACCAGGAGTTCTGGATACGAAATACCAACTTCTTTTAGTCTCGTGTTCATTTAGAATTATTTTATGAATTACTATCTTATTCCCTAATTACATGCAATTTCATTAAACCCTAATTGAACATCTATCTAACCCTAAGTCAACCAATCTATGAAAAAGCACATAAAAAATGCATTCGAGGCGTAACGTCCCTAAATCCAAACTACACTTGATTTTAATTTTAAGTTAGCTAAATCTACATATTTTATTTAAAAGTAAAATGGAACTAAAGGTGGGCCTATATTTTAATTATATTAGTGAACTTAAATCTATTATTTTTAATTCTAAAAGTGGGCCTAAGTCTACCAAATTTAAGAAAAAATGTATTTGATTTAATGGGCCTAATTCTACTTATTTTAATCTAAATGAAATGATCTTAAATCTATTTATTTTAAAAAGAAATGATTTAATGAGTTGAGCTAAGTCTAAATTTATTTTAAATTACATAAAGTTCGCCTAAAGTCTAAATTGACCTAAATGGGCCTAAATTGTTTTTAATTAAATCTAAAACCAATTTTAAAGCATGTTAATTAAGTGAGTTAAGACCTACACGTGGGCTTGGGGCCCAAAAAGAATAAAAATAACCAAATAAACACATAAATATATACATTCAGCAATTTTTCTAACCCTAATTATGCAACCTAAATTAACTAAGGTCACCATTGATTTTAATTAGGGTTTTACCAAATGGACCTAGTTTACTAATTAATTTTTTACAGTGCAAAAAATTAAAATTTCACTATATTCCCACAAATGGAGCTATTACAACAACTACTATTGGAAAATTAAAATAAATTAAAATACAAACCCAAAAAATAAAATACAAAATAAAATTACAAAATAAATAAATAAAAATCCTAAAACTACGTTCAAATACAAAATTTAAACCATGGCATTCCATGGATCTTCATGGGTTTTGTTCTCCATGTGAATTCAAATCACTCCATCCATAATCATAAACACAAAAATAAATAAGGATTAGTAATTAAACAAAATAAATAGAGAAAGGAGTAGAAGAAGAAATAATTTGATGGATGCAGTATTGATTCCCCTCAAAAGGTGATCACTATTGATGAAAGCATGTGGCTTTTATTGTGCTTGTCTGTGATTTTTTATTTATTTGGATCTGATTTATGGCCAAGAACTAAAAGAAAAGTACGCAAAAATAAAAGGAGCAAGGACTATATTTTGGCTCACGGCAAAAAATCAGGAAAAGGCAGAGAAAAATAATCCCCCCCCCCCCCCCCCACATGAAAAGAAAATCACGTATTTATCAAAACCCAGTCCTGTAACCCTACGTTGGGTTCAGGATAAAAACAAAATAAAATAAATTATTTTTGTTATTTATCTAAAAAATCATATTTATCAATATACTTATCAAAATAAAATAAAAACATTTACCAGAATAACAACTAATCAAAATTAAGATAAAATAAATAAAATTAAATAATAATAAAAATGCGAAATTTGCTTAAGTATATTGATAACAACATGTCCATGGGTAAGGGGTGTATCCCTACGTGCAGCACAAGACAATAAAAGGTTGAATATCCAATATCCTCACCCATGTATCCTTGGGATGCAAGTTCCTCTAGCAATGTAATAGCCTCTCTAGCCGTTTTATCCATCCACTTCCCACCGGAAGCTGCATTGACAATGTTTCTATTTTCATCCGTCAATCCATTGTAAAAGATTTGAGGAATCATCCATTTCGGTAAACCATGATATGGACATTGTCTTTGAAGTTCCTTAAACCTCTCCCAAGCTGAGTAGATTGTCTCATTTCCACTTTGCTTGAAAGTTGTAATCTCATTGTGAAACTTGGCCGTCTTGTGTGGTGGAAAATATTTGTGCAGAAATGCTTGCTTCAATTGATCCCATGTTGTGATTGATTCATTTAGCAAACTAGCAAGCCAAAGTTGTGCTTTGTCCTTGACTGAAAATGGGAAAAGCCTAAGCCTTATTGCATCATCAGTCACACCATTGATCTTGAAAGTTGCACACACATTAAGGAAAGTCAATATGTGAGCATAAGGATCTTCTCCTTGTAA
>CATIWM010094261.1:0-10190 GCA_949671775.1 Mallotus repandus | reverse complement strand
ATTCACAAGTTATCATTTTTTTCTTATTATTTATAATTAACACATAAAAAGTTAAAATTTTATGTAAAAATCTAAAAATCAATTTTAATTTTTTATTTCAAAAATAGTAAAATTAAAACTTTAAAATATTTTTGAAATTTTATTTTTTAAAAAATTGAATAACTATCAAATTTATTGTATAAGTAAAAAAAAGTACCTTGTGGTTTTTTTATGACACTTTAGTACCCTATGATATTTGTCGTTAGCAAATCTAGAACAAAATCTCTAACACCGTTAACCATGTTGACGTGGACGCTGACATCAGCAGCCACGTCAGCAAGTCAATGCCCACGTCAACAAGTCAACATCCATGCCAGTGTCCACATCAGCATAGTTAACGGTGTTAGTGAATTTGGCCTAAATTTGCTAACGACAGATATCATAAGGTATTGAAGTGTCACGAAAAAAACCACAGGGCTCGAAGTGAAAAAGCACTAAACTACAGGGTACTTTTTTGCACTTATCCATTTTTTTTGGGAAAATGTGCATTTTTACCTCTAACGTTTTAGTGGGGCTCTAATAAGCCCTCTTCCTTTTTTTGGCTACAAAAAGGTATTGAAAAACCAACAATTTAGGCCCTTATTTTAACAGACACATTAAACAGCCGTTAATGTTGCTGACATGATTAACAGTGGATCCTATTAAAAAGTAAAAGAAGTAAAAAAATTTCATTTAAAAAAAAAAAAGCAAAAGTTAAAAACTGCAACTTTTTTTTTTTTTTTTTTAGTTTTTCTTCTTTTTACAATGGCTGCTACTCCTTGATTCATCTCTCAATTTAAGCAAACAATTCAATCCCTAAACGCCACCATTCGGCCATGATCACTCTTCTTCGATCTTCCTTGCTCAACTTCCCTTCATCAATCGCGGATGCCACTACTCGCATTACTCAAAACCTAACCCATTTATGCTTTAATTACTCGCTAATCCTCCTATTGAGCCTAATCTATCACCCTTTCACAATAATCGCTTTCCTCATCACTCTAATCAGCCAGGTCTTCCTCTACTTCGCTCTTAATGAAGAGCCGCTTGGGGTTTTTGGTTTTAAGGTGAATGATTTCGTGGTCTTAGTTATGCTTTTTGCAGTCACAATTCTTGTGGTGGTTTGGAGTGGGGATTGGTTCAATGTAGTGGTTGCAGTTGCGATTGGTGTTGGTTTGGTGGTTCTGCACACAGTGCTTAGGAGTACGGACGAGCTGAGCTGCCAACAGTTGCAAAATCTTATTCAAGAAAATAAGGAGCTCCGATGCAGGGAAGCCGCTTCTTAAAAGAAGGTTGATGAATTGTCTAAATTGCTTGAAGAAGCTATGTCTAAGAAGCAAACTGAGGAGAATGGTAAGCTTACAAACAGTGAAAAGGACTATGATTTGCTCCCGACGGTGGTTGAATTCTCTGAAGAAAATGGGCATGTGAAAGAAGAGAAGCCCAAAATGGAGTTTTCACCACCTCCACAACAATTTGAGGATTGAAAAAAAATCATAAAACAAAATAATGGTTTCAACAATGAGAGTATTCCAAGGGAAGCTGCTATTATTGAGAATGAGAATGGAAAACCAAAAGAAGGTGAGGGCAAAGAAAAAGAAGATGAATCAGTATAAGTTGAATTTAAGATGTGGGAAAGCTGCAAGATTGAAAAGAAAGATTTTTCACTAGAAAGAGAACCGAAATATGAATCTTTTGAGGATGAAGTAGACTCCAAGGTTAAAGGTGGTGAGAACTTTGATTAGATAAATGGTTTATCTTCAACAGAAAATGCTTGGAAGCTTACTCAAGAAGAAGAGCATTGGCAACTAGAAGTAAGGGAATAGACCTATCACGGCCTGACTTATGCCTAATTAATAGGCAGATAAATTGGATAATATCACAAACCTGAGTGTTTGCTTTAGTTTTTTTGCATCTGATTTTCAGAATAGCTTTAAAATGAAAAGGCTTGTATTATCTTTAGTCCTTTTTCCCTCTATTGATGTGATTACTATATTAGGGAGTATCATATATGTGATGGAGATTCCTCTTTCCCTCGCCGTTCTTATCTATATTTGGAAAAGAATGGTGACTTTGAAATTGTATTTTAGTATGCTTTCAGATGCTGGTGCCATCTTCCACCACCAATCTACTATGTTTTTGCAGCTGCAATGTTGAAACTACTAGTTGGCCTTGCAGTAAGATCTCCACCTGTAAGAATTCCAATGGGGTGGAGGAGGGTGGATGCAACACCGATGGGTTGAGTTGAGGCAGCACTGATTAGGTTCCATTTGCTTCAAATAATAAAATAAAATTTTTTAGTTAATAAGACCCATTGTTAGCCATGTCATGAAAATTAACAGTCTTTATTAGTATGAGGGCTTAAATAGTTGGTTTTAGAAAATATTGTATTTTTTTTAGCCAAAAAAATGGATGAGGGCTTATTAGAGCTTTGGTGAAAACCTTAGGAGCCAAACTGAACCTTTTCCCTTATTTTTTCCATAACACATTATTGAGCCTTGAACTTTTACGTTTTATTGTATTGAATCCTTGTTCTTTTATTTCATTTTATTAAGCCTTTAAACATTTATTTTTCAACTTACAAAGGACTTGTTTAACATATTGAAAGAGCCTTAGAGGGGGGGGGGGGGGGTTGAATAAGGCTATCGAATAAAAATTGAAAGTAAACCGAATTAAACAACAATTGAAAGGCAGCTGAGAAGGAAGAATAAAGAACACAAAGATTTAAGGAGTTCGAATTCAATAATAATCCTATGTCTCCACCTAACTTATCCCTAAGTTAGGATTTTCAATCACCCATAATCTTATTCACAAGATTGAGATTACATAAGAGTTTACAGCTCACTCTTACAACCTTACAATCAAAAGTTTTCTAGGCTTACTCTAAAATTGAAACCCAAGTGTTTTAATGGCTAAACACTTAAACCAATTCCTTTAGAATATAATCTCACTTCCCATTTTCTTAAACCCAAAAAATATAAGAATAAGAATATCTATTCTAACACTTACCAACTCTCACAAGAGTTATATAAAAATAGAAATTGTTTAAAAGAGAATTTGAGAACTCAATTGAATGCTTAAGAGAGAATTTGAATAATCAAGTGTCTTAACTTTAATTAAGCTCTAAGAGGTGTTTATATAGATAAACACTAAAAAATATGGCTGTTGGATGTGTCAAATATGTCTCCAACGTCCATAATTGATTTTTGACTAATCTTGGACTTTTTGCAGCTAAAATGATGCTCACGATCGTGAGGAAGGTGGTCATGGTCGTGACCAAGGGGAAACTAGCTGTTGTGTTCAAAAATATCCATTAAATGCTATCAGGACTACTCCTCATGACCTGGTCACAATTGTGACGGTAGACCGTGAGCGGCACTGTCCAAAACAACTAAAACAACTCAAAATGGGCACCAACAGGGGACAACTTTTGACCAGCTCGTGAGCGGGACTGAAGACAATCAAATCAGCCTAAACTTTCTTCATAAAAGTTTTAGATATTTATCTTATATTTTCATATCATTTTGAATCACCTCAATTAGACTTCTGTAGCTCAAGATATTGCTGAAATACTAAGAGTTGTGCAACCTAAAATGAAAGCTGCATATGCTGAATTCAACTCAAGATTTGCATACCCAAATCAGCTCAGAATTTGATAAGTAAGCTCAATTCAGAAAGCTTAAGATGTCTACTTCACATTTTATGTAGATAACTTTCTCTTTATAAAGCTTTAAGTATGTCAATAGCCTTCTTGAATCTTAGAGGTCGAATTAGCCCAAAAACATACTTATCAATCCTGATCGAGACCATACTTAGGACCAATGTTCGGAGTGATATTTCTTCATAATTTTTGACTTTAAATTGAGTCATAACTTGTACACACTTAAAAAAATAAATTAAATACTCAAACTTAAGTTTGTTAAGATCAAAATCAAGATTGATTATTGCTAAGGTCAACAATCTCCCCCTTTTTGATTTTGACAAACTTATTTTGAGTTTGAGAGAATAATATAAAGTGAAGTGTGTGATAGTTTGAATTGTACTTAATTATATGATTTTTACTCTGCTAAAGATATGCATATCATAAAAATATAAGGAGTAAGGAATTCAAATAATAAAGAAGATCAATGGAATTAAAAAAATGAAATTTTAAGAATCTCCCCCTTTGTGCTATAAAAATATCAACTGAACAACTCTTAAAAAATTTCAGTTGAGAAAAATATCAATTAAAATATTTAATATATTTCTTTATTACTCTCATTTTTGAATATGATAAGAAATATAAATTTACAAATTATTCCCATTGGCAAAAATAGAAACAACATAAAATATAACATGAGGGACATAAAAACATGGCCTTACATGAAAAATGTGTTAAAAAACTTAAAAACATGACCATTTAAATAAATGTTAGGGAATATGAAAGAAAATGATTTCAAACATATTAAAAAAAGCACTTAAAATGCATGTGGTACTATTTAACACATCACAAAAATAGTACATATAGCATTTATGTTGAAGCTTAATATACTTAACTATCATATGATCATGTAGAGCTTAATTCTAAAGAAAACAAAAGACCAAGAACTAAAACAATGAAAACAATGATAGATCAAATCTAAGAAAGTATGTCCATCTAGCTAAAGTATCACATATATACATATATAAACAAAGTAAGTAAAACAAGGCTTTTTATTGCATAAAAAATATGACAAAACTAGCCACACTTAAAATGTTACTATGCATGCATAAACACAATTATATAAAAAAAATTGAATAAAAATATTTTAATTCAAACTCAAATATTTCTTCCCCTTTGTTAAAATCAAAAAGAAAATAAAGTTGATCTAATAAAAAGAAAATTGCATTAATAAAAGGACAGGAGTACAATGATATTTAAAATATCAATTGTAAACAAGATATAAACATACAACCCTTGGTTCATAAACTGAAAGAAAACAGAAAATAAACCAAATATATACTGACATAAAAGAAACTTAAACATAGACTAACAGCTCAAAGCTCAGAAACTGAAAATATACTGAAAGTAAACCAAACAAATACTGACGAGCAAATAAAGAAAAAATGATATAAAAAGAAGTTTTGAGGAGGAGATGGAGGATGATGAGTGAAAGTCGCATATGAGTAAAAAACACTTAATGCTCTAAAAATAATTAATTTATTGAAAATAAAGTTCAATAAAAAAATATTAAGATCAAAATAAAAAACACTTAATGATCAAGGTAATTGATAAGCACAACATGATTTCATATGAAGAATGTGAAGTCAAATAGTCCAACCATCAATTAAGCAATTGAACATATAATCAAGACAAACTAGAACCATCAATCATGCCAAGTTCATGTTTAATGAAATTTAATCGCTCTTCATTGAGACGTTTGGTGAAAATATCTGCAAGTTGATTGTTTGTATCAACAAACTTAAGTGAGATATCACCAATTTGAACATGATCATGTAAGAAATGATGTATAATATCTATATGCTTTGTTTTAGAATGCTGAATTGGATTTTTGCCAAGGTTGATAGCACTTGTATTATCACATTTGATTGGAACACAATCAATGTGAATGCCATAGTCCATCAATTGTTCTTTTTGCCATAATACTGGTGAACAACATAAACTTGCAGCAACATATTTAGCTTTTACAGTGTACAAGAAAACCGAAACTTGTTCTTACTAAACCCAGAAACTAAACATTGTCCTAAAAATTGACAAGTTTTGGAAGTGCTTTTTCTATCTAATAAACTACCGGCAAAGTCTGCATCTGAATAACTAATCAAGTCAAAGGGTGAACTCCTAGGATACTAAAGTCCTAAAAGCAAGCTTCCACTTAGATATTTGAAAATTCTTTTGATTGCATTCAAGTGAGACTCACTAGGACTAGATTGAAAATGAGTACATAAGCAAGTAACAAACATGATATCGGGTCCACTAACAGTTAAATAAAGAGGGGATCCGATCATACCTCTAAATCACTTTTCATTAATCAGTTTTCCATTCTCATCTTTATTGAATTTGGTTGTGGTACTCATTAGAGTTTTGCTTGATTTGACTCCATCCATGCCAAACTTCTTGAGAATGTCTTTAGCATACTTGATTTGATTGCTAAAAATCTCATCTTTGCATTGCTTAATTTGAAGTCCAAGGAAGAACTTGAGTTCACCCATCATATTCATCTCAAATTCTCCTTGCATTAACTTAGAAAATTCCTCACACAAGCAATGGTTAGTAGCACTGAATATAATATCATCAACATAAACTTGAACAATTAACAAATCATGTTTGGATTTCTTTATGAAAACAGTTGTATTAACTTTTACTTTAGAGAATCCTTTCTTTAATAGAAAGTTGCTCAGCCTTTTATACCAAACTCTTGGAGCTTGTTTCAATCCATACAATGCTTTTGAGAGTTTAAATATATGTTTTGGAAAATCAAAACTTTAAAAACCTGGAGGTTGTTCAACATAAACCTCTTATTCAATAAAACCATTCAAAAATACACTTTTAACATCCATTTGATAAAGTTTAAAATCCAAATATATGCAAATGTAATTAGCATTCTAATAGCTTCTAACCTTGCAACAGGGGCAAAGGTTTCATCATAATCAATACTTTCTTCTTGATTATAACCTTTAGCTACTAGCCTTGCTTTGTTCCTGGTTATGACACCTTATTCATTCATCTTATTTCTAAACTCCCATTTGGTGCTTATAATAGGATGATGTTTCGGTCTAGGAACTAAAGTCCAAACTTTATTACTCTCAAATTGATTTAGCTCTTCTTGCATAGCAAGGACCCAAAATTCATCATTCAAAGCATCATCAACATTTTTGGGTTCAATTTGAGAAATGAAGGCTAAATTAACAATAGACTTAAGTTGAGATCTTATTGTTACCCCTTGTGTAGTATCACTGATGATGAGGTCTTGAGGATGTGCTTTCTTGAATTATCAATCATTTGGAAGGTCATCCTTTAAGGTAGGTTGATGTATCTCCTTATCTTCCTCCTTGCTAGGATCTTCAAGTTCCAAAGGTTTGTTATCATTTTCTTTTTGATTTTTCTCTTCCATGAGATCACCTATATCATCATCAATATTACAAACATCCTTTCTAGGATCAAATGAGTTTGATTCATAAAAAACAACGTGCATAGATTCTTCAACTATTAGAGTCCTTTTATTGAAAACTCTATAAGCTTTATTAGAGGTGGAATAGCCTAGGAAAATTCCTTTATCGGCTTTAGAGTCAAATTTTCAAGATTATCCTTGGTGTTTAATATAAAGCACTTGCATCCAAATACTCTTAAATATGAGATTTTGAGTTTTCTATTGTTCCAAAGCTCATAAGATGTTTTATTTAAAATCAGTCTTTTGAAAACTCGACTTGAAATGTAACAAGATGTGTTTACAGCTTCTGCCCAAAAGTAAAATGGCAAATTATACTTATGAAGCATTGTTCTAGCCATTTCCATAAGAGTTCTATTTTTCCTTTCAACTACCCTATTTTGTTGAGGAGTTCTAGGAAATGAAAATGTATATCAAATGCCATTTTTATTACACAAAGTTTTGAAAAATTTATTTTCAAATTCAGTTTCATGATCACTTCTAATGGAAGAAATACAAAAATCGTTTTCCTTTTGAATTCTTTTAGAGAAATTTTCAAAAGCTTTAAAAGCATCATTATTATTAGCAAGAAAACATACCCAAGTAAATCTAGAGTAATCATCAACCAATACATCTGCATAATGCATCCCACCAAGACTAGCAACTCTAGTTGGACTAAACAAATCCATATGTATAAGTTCAAGTGGCCTAGAAGTTGACACAATATTTTTGAGCTTAAAATGAAGACTTAGATTATTTTCCCTTTTTACAATCATCACAAGGTTTATCCTTAGTGAATTCAAGTTTCGGTAAACCAATCATAAGTTCATGTTTACAAAGATCATTCAATAGCTCAAAATTTGCATGTCTTAACCTTCTATGCCATGTCCATAAGTCATGGGAAACAACCATCAAACATTTAATATCCTTGTTATCAATTTTATTCAAATTAATAACATAGACATTATCAACTTTTTCACCACTAAAAATTACTTTATCTTCATTAAGACTACTAACAAAGCAATTTTTAGGATAAAAAGTGATTTTGTTTCCCATATCACATAATTGACTTATACTAAAAAGATTGTGTTTAAGACTATCAACAAATAATACATGATGTATAGATAAGGATTGAGGATTACCAATTTCTCCAATGCCAATATTCTTTCCTTTTGCATTGTCCTTGAAAGTAACTTGTCCTCCTTCCTTAACATCAAGCTTGTTGAATTGCTCTTTGTCTCCGGCCATGTGTCTTGAACATCCACTATCAAGATGCCATTTACTTTTTGTTCTTGTGGACTTCAAGCACACCTATAAAATATAATTTACACATTCTTTTGAACCCAAACCTTTCTTGGTCTAGGTTGGTTAGTCTCAAGATAATCCAAAGGAAGCAAGTTTAAGTGCAATCTTCTATAGAAGCATACATTGCTTGAGTGACCTTTGGTCATGCAATAAAAACATTCAACATTGGCAAATTTATTTCTCCTAAGATGATATGCTTTCCTAGTATGTGAAACATGCCTTGTGCGTTGTGGTAGTGAATGCTTTCTATAATTGAGTCATAGTGTGAGACATACATTAGTAATGTGTATTTTGATAGGTTTGTACAACATGTTTATGTGCATTATATTGTGTAGCATGCCTATTATGATTATGTCTAGTATACATATAAGCATGTCTAGGTTGTGGTACTCTAGTTTGAGTCTTACCTCTTTGTGTCAATAGAGGTTGAGTCTTATGAGACTTTCCCTTATTATTTGACACTTATGACCTCTTAGCTTTAAAAGCTTGAGTCTCATTTTTAGAGGTGGAAGCCGTGGAATCATATGCTTTAACAAAATTAATATGTGATGATGATGAATGAGACATCCTATTTTTGTATCAAATTCCATGAGTATCTCCATGAAATTTTTGAGAGTCAATATTACCATCTAGAGTTTCTTTTCCTCTCTTAAATTTAGAAATGGATTTTTTTAGCTCTAAGACCTCCTTAGAAAGCTTTTGATTTTCATCATTTGCTTTCTTGAGTTGGTCTTCCAAGGAATTTGAATTTTTTAAATCACTAGCAAATTTATCATTTGATTTAACAAGATTTGAAAATTCATTTTTTAAATTTTCAAATTCCTTGGTTAAGCTAGTTAATTCATGCTTATAATGTTTCTTCTTAGCAAGTACACTTTTGTATTTAAGCATAGTGTGCTAGCAATAGAGCTCTCATCATCATCATTATCATCATCATCATTATCATTATATTCATAATCATCACAAGAAGAATTAGAAGTAGATGTTACCTCATTTTCGTTTTGAAGAGCCATGAAGCAAAGGTTGGCCACTTCTTGTTGTTCCTCTTCTTTTTGGGAATCATAGGGGTCATCCCAAGTAGCTTTGAAAGCCTTCCTTTTCTCTTTTGCTCCTTTGCTCTTGTTTTTGAGGTTGAGGCACTCACTTTGAATGTGTCCCGATTTCTTGCATCTTTTATTTTCTTTTTACCTTCTCCTTCAAACTTCTTATTGAAGTGTCTTATCCTTGATGAATTTTTCTTTCTCAAGAATTTTTTGAAACTTCTAGTGAGCATGGCAATTTCATCATCTTCATCACTAGAACCTTCAATAATTTCTTCTTCACTTTCTTCTTGTGAAGCCTTTAATGCTATGCTCTTTTTCTTTTCTTCCTTCTTTGCTTACTCTTCACCTCTTTGCTTTATTGTAAGCTCATGGGTAAGAAGCTTTCTAATAAGCACATCAGTTTAGCAAGATTTTGAGCTTTCTTAATTGAAGTAACTCAAGATTCCTAATCCTTCTTAGGTTGGATTCTCAGAATTTTGTTGTTTACTTCTTCCTTGGTAAAATGTTTGCCAAGTTTCTTGAGGGTGGGAACAAGAGTAATAAGGTGATTTGTCATTTTGGTGATTGATTATTGAGGCTTCATCTTGAAGAGTTCATACTCATACATGTGGAGTTGAACCTTCTTGCTTCTTATTTGAATATTTCCTTTGTAATGATTTTCCAAGGTTTGCCACATTTCCTTAGCTGAAGTGCAATGTTG
>CATIWM010094233.1:0-12085 GCA_949671775.1 Mallotus repandus | reverse complement strand
GAAGGAATACATGGATGTATGGGTGGCAGAATATAAGGTATGATAGATAAAAATTAAGGAGTACCTATTTTGAGGCTTGATCAAAACTAAATTAATGGGAAACAAAATACTGGGGAAGTCAATGACTTGATTGTGGATGATATAATTATAGTAAAGAGTAAAAGAAGAGGAATGGAGGAGGAAAGGATCTATAATTAAATAGTGTTTGGCCTAACTCCAGCCCAAGTTCAAAATTTATTGATGAGCAAAAAAACTCCAAACAGGTAGGACTAACTTAGTAGGTATGTCCATTAAAATGAGTACTATAACTTAGAACTGTTATGGGCTGCGTAACCTACATACAATGCAAGAGGTTCAAGACATTGAGTCTTTAAAAAAGCCCATGTTTATCCTTCTTATGGAAATCATGACTAGTAAGTCTCATGTTGATAGCATTTGTTAAAAGTTAGGTTTTGACAGTGCCTTTGTAGTGGAGGGTAGAGGGCATGAAAGGGGTATTGATTTGATGTGGAAGCTAAAGAACTCCACAAAGCTCATGAGTTTTTCCTCAAATCATATTGATGTGGTACTAAACATTGTATGGGTGAGAGAGTGGCATCTTACATATTTCTTTGGCATCCTAAAAATAAGCCACAGGCTAGATTCATGGGAACTTCTTCGCTCATTATATCTCAAATCTCAGAAGCTATGGTTTGTGATTGGGGATTTTAATGACATGCTGGCCCATAGAGAGAAGAGGGGGTAAGAGAAAGTATCCTGACAGGCTTATTTGAGGATTTTATACTATAGTGACTAATTATAATTTTATTGATCTGGTATGATTGGGTTTCCATTTATATAGGAAAGGGGTTGAGGAACCCTTAATTTGGTTGAGGAATGAATTGACAGGGCTATGGTGTCGGAGAGCTGGTACTCAATTTTTAATGGTGTTGTTGTTCATAACTTGATAGCATGTAACTCGAATCATTCATCAATCTTTCTAGCCATTCCAGCAAGCTCACAGGGTGTAAGAACTAGGAAATTTCATTTTGAAAATGGTTGGTTTTGAGACTCTGAATGTAAGTAGGTCATCATGCAGAGTTGGTAGTCAAGTATAGGCAAGCCAATTCTTATAAAAAAAATGCAAAATATGGAAAATCTCTCAGCATATGGGGTAAAAGGCTTCGAGAGTACCTAAAAGAGGATATAGGCAACTGTAAGAGGGAGCTAAGATTATTAAGGGGCTATAGAGATGCAAAATCAATTCAAAAGTTCAACACAATAAAAGGCAAGCTAAATTAATTGCAAGCTTAGTAAGAAGACTTCTGGTGTCAATGAGCCAAACAATTTTGGCTTAAAGTTGGAGATTTAAATTCAAAGTACTTTCATGCAATGGCCTTGAAGAGAAAAAGAACTAATAAAATCTCTCAATTGAAGGATGGTAATGGAACTTGGAGAGACTGAGAGCAGGGATTGGATTATGTTATGTATTCTTATTTTAGTAATTTGTTTGCTTCATCAAGATGTAATGTAGACCCAATCATTCAAGTATGTTAGTAGAAGAGTTTCTACAAATCAAAATAACATCCTTATGCAGCCTTTCCATTGTGAAGAGATTAAGGAAGCTATTTTCTTTATGCAGCCTGACAAGTCCCCGAGCCTTGATGGAATGAACCCCACATTTTACTAGTGCTTTTGGAATATAGCGGGAGATGACATATCTAATGCTTGCCTAGATTTTCAAAATAATGGGTACCTTGCACCTAATGTAACTAACATCATCCTCATTCTAAAGAAAAATATTCTCAAATGCATGAGAGATTTTAGGCTAATCTCTCTATACAATGTCATATACAAGACGATTTTAAAAATTTTAACGAATAGATTGAAGTATGTTCTACATGACATTATATCGAAAAGTCTAAGTGCCTTTATCTTAGGTTGCCTATTAACTGATAGTATGTTGGTAGCTTTTGAGATTGACCATTACCTTAAAAGAAAAACTCAAGGTAAAGATGGTATGGCAGAGTAGAAAATCGACATTATTAAGGCTTATGACTGCCTTGAATGAATATTTTTGGAAGTTATGTTGCAAAAGCTTGGGTTTCATGGGCATTTGATTCATCTTATTATGATGTATGTTTGCTCAATGATGTACTTCATGTTAGTGATTTGCCCTAGGCCAATTATGTAATGGCCACATTTTGACTTTGTCATATTTCCATTTATTAATAAAGAGGCATTTTTATTATTACTGGCTAATTCTAGTATTAACATTGATTAGTTAATTCTACTAAGATCATTAAGTACATGACTTGATAGTAAAAGTCTTAGGTGATACTTGAATTCTAATATAAATATCCCTAGTCGATTATTGTTTTGGAAACAATAATGAATAAAGACTAGTATGAGGTTGACTGATGATTATATTTTATTGATCATGCATATGAGATATTAAGTCAAACTCATAGGTACATATTTGGAGAAATGATGTACTGGATCAACCCACTATGAGAATACCACATGGATTATTGTCATAGGTAATTCTCATCCAGTAGTACTATTTAAGTCCTTTGACCTGAAATCCCCACGGTTTCCTGCATGATAAGTTCTATATTTTAACACATCCTTATGCCATCTTTAACTAGATGGTAAAACAGGTTGTGATTAGATATAGAACGAGTTGTGTGAGGGATGTGAGTGGTTAAGATGGAATTTGTCCCTCAATTATTTTGAGAAGATATCTGTTGGGCCTCTTGATGAGTTAGATTAAAGAAAAATGCATGGCCATGCTAGAATGATAAAGAGTTGTCAGTATCAGTCTACTTGGAATCCAGAAACAATATGATTGAACAATATAAGGATGACTTAATCCATACCTTATGTTCAATAAAGATATCATGTGACAAAAGGACTAATGTACACGTTGTGTATTAGGTTATGCCGGATTATCGACCTTCACATAACTTGGGTAGTCAAAATGTCTTGCTAGAGACCAATTATAACTTGTGGGCTAAAATGGAAATTTTAGGCCCACTGCCAACGTTGTGTGAACTTACAGGGTTGCACATTTAGAACAAGCCCAAAGCAGACTTGGGTTAATTAGCCCAATAATTATCTCTATGGAATATTAAATAAACACGTAAATAAATATATATATATATATATGTGTGTATGTGTGTGTGTGTGTGTGTATGTATATATATTTATATATTAGTAATTATTTATTTATTTCCTAATTTATTTAAGATAAGAGTTATTTAAATAAATAACAAATGATTCTAATTTGGAATTAGAATCAAAGTGAAAAAGGAAGTCTAATCATACCAAAATTGTTTTGTTAATAGAAACCCTAGATATGATGTATATATATACATCTCATTCTCTAGGGTTTGCTAAGTCATTTTTTCTCCTCCTTCCGACACCTCTTTTGTGAAAAGAAAAGACATAGAGAGAATTCGTGTTGTGAGAGAACAATGGTTCTAGCAGACCTACTTCACTTTAGATCACCTTGTTCGTGTAGATACCATAGAGGGCGTGACCTTTTGGTGACGTCTCAATCCGATAAAAGGAATACGAAAAGCTCGAGGTAGGGTGTCACCGGAGTGAAACCCCCTGTCATCATTCCAACAATCTTGCCATAAGATCGTCTAAGTGAATGTTTGGAAACCCTCTCAATCAATCAAGTTCGAATTACATGGATCCAGGTTATGGGTTTTCGTGGTTAAAGTTTTTATTTTCCGCTGCACTATGGATCACGAAACCCAACAAGTCAAACCCACTCGGTCCGTAATTTTTAATTCAAAAATTTTGATTGGAACGGATGAAAGCAGTGAGAAAATGGGTCGGTTACATCGAGTGGATTAATATCGGGTAACATGGGGCAGGTCAGTTGGCAATAATTGCCAACCGACCCACCTGAACTTGTACCCCTCAAAACAATGCATTATATATATATATATACCCTAACCTTAATTTCACTTCTCCTAAAACCCTCTTGCGCCACTACTCCTCTCTCATAGACCTCACTCTCACTTTCATCTTCTTCTTTGATTTCTCTCCTCTATCTATGTATATAATCGTCCATTTTCTTACCTTTTTCTTTGTTTTCTATTCCTCTGTGATTGTCTCTCACTCTCTCTACTCTCTAGATCTATGTTATCGAATCAATCTCTGTTTTCATGCCTTTTTTTATTTATAGTTTATTCAAAAAAATATAACTATTCACATACACATTTAAAACCACCAGCAATAGAAATTCTTTTCTCATTTCTGATACATATCTAATAAAAGAACCCAATTTGTTTTGTTATAGTTGTTCGTTTGGGCCTTTCATATTTATAAAATTAATTACAAAAATTTGTAATATTTTTTTTGTGCATGCATGTTGTTTAAAATATAACATGATGATGTCTGGGTAATTTGATGCATGTTCTCTGTGAATATTTAATTATTTAAATTACTTTCATCATATAGTATAATGTTCTAAATATTTTTCGATATTTTTTATATATTATGTTATGAAAAACAAAATCTTTTTTATGGATCTATGAGATTGCAACTGTGATTTTATGTGTTTTGCAAAAATATGTGATTTTTTTTGTGCATACATGTTGCCTGTGACTGTGACATGATAATTTCCTAGATAATTTAGTGCATGTTTCTATGTGAATATATGATTATTTGGTGATTATTTAAAATTTTTTAAATTATTTTCATAAAGGTTAATGTTTTAAATATTTTTAAATATTTTATGTAAATTATGTTATGAAAAATAATTTTTTTTATATGGATGATGGATCTGTGAGACTGTGACTGTGATTTTGTGTGTTTTGCAAAAATTTATGATTTTTTTTGTGGAAACTGATTATGTTTGTCCATATGACATTTTGTTATTCTATTTGATAAGTTCACTAGCTTAATTGACAAAATCAACTGAACTGAAATGGCAGAACCAATTATAAATATAAGATTTCTTTCACTTTTGGTTTTAAATTTAATATTAAAAAGGTGGAAGCAATTACAGGTACAAGATTTTAGAGACCTAAAATATAAAGGTATGTCTAGTTTCCAAATGTTTACCTATTTATTTATAAAGTATATCTAAGTTGTATATTTTATGAATAACTAATTATTTTTTGTACCTTATATTGTATCCTTAATGGAATGTGCCAGTGGTAGTAGTGCTCCACCAACTGGCCAAACTAATATTGTTGAAGAGGTGGAAGCACAAGCATTACCTGAGCAAACACACTTTAGTTCCTCTAAGAAAAGGAAAGAGATTGATTTTATAAGCTTAGAATGGGAGCATTTTGAGAGCATAAAGATGATGCAAGGGTGGCACAGAAAAGTAGATGCATGTATTGTGCTAAATTGTTTAATGTTCATCTAAAAAGGCATAATACCTCTTCATTAAGAAATCATATCCAATCTTGTAGTAAAAATCCTCACAATAAAGACACTAGGCAATCTTTGTTGACTTTAAAACTTGTTGTTGATGAATCTTTTGCCTCTAAAAATATCGGGGTGTTAGGAATATGAAAATTTGACCATGATTTGATTAGAAATAAACTTGTTGAAATAATTATTGTTGATAAATTACCTTTTAAGTTTGTTGAAGTGGAGAGTTTTCAAAAATTTATATTCGTGTGCTACCCTAAATTTAAAATCTCTTTTAGATGGACTGCTAGTAGAGACTGTTACATTATTTACTTAGAAGAGAGGCTAAAAATGAAAAAAAAAAATTTAAACATCATTGTCAAAGGAAAGAGATTGATTCCATAAGCTTAGAATGGTAGCATTTTGAGAGGGTAAAGAAGATTCAAGAGTGACATAGAAAAGTAGATGCCTATACTGTGCTAAATTGTTTAATGTTCATCCAAAAAGGCATAATACCTTTTCATTAAGAAATCATATGCAATCTTGCACTAAAATTCCTCACAATAAAAACACTAGGCAATCTTTGTTGACTTTAGAAGCTACTATTGATGAATCTTTTACCTTTGAAAATATTGGGGTGTTAGGAATATGAAAATTTGACCAAGATTTTATTAGAAATAAACTTGTTGAAATAATTATTATTGATAAATTGCTTGTAAGTTTGTTGAAAGAGAGAGTTTCCAAAAATTTATATATGTATGCTACCCTAGATTTAATATCTCTTTTAGATGGACTATTAATAGAGACTGTTACAATATTTACTTGGAAGAGAGGCTAAAATTGAAAAAAAAAAATTTAAACATCATTGTCAAAGAATCAGTTTAACAACTGACTCTTTGAGTTTCATTCAAAGGGTTAATTATATGTGCATAACTGTACATTTTATTAATGATGAGTGGAACCTACACAAAAAGATCTTTTCTTTTGTTCTTGTTAGCTTACATAAAGGTGAGTACATTGCAAAAACATTGAAAAATTGTTTGCTTGATTAGGGTTTAAAGAATATTTTCACTATTACCATTGGTAATGCCTCTAGTAACGACACACCAATGTCATATTTTAAAAAGAAATTGTTGTTTTGGGGAACAAGTTATATTAGGCTAAACATGTACGTATTAAATATATTGCATATATTTTGAATCTAATTGTACAGGATGGATTAAAGGATGTTTCAGTTTCTGCAAAATAAAGTGAGGCAAGTTGTTAGATATATTAAAAATTCACCTACTAGATTAAGAAAGTTTAAGGAATTATTTAATTTGGTTAGTATTAAGTCAAAAGTTGCTTCATCTCTTGATGTGCCAACTAAGTGGAATTCTACATATCTAATGCTCAAAACTCATATATATAATGAAAACATTTTTGATAAATATGAGGAAAATGAATATGCCTTTAGGACAAATTTAGGTGATGATATGCAAGATATTTTTTATTGGCATTATGTCTCCAAAATGGTTAAGTTCTACTAATGTGACTGCAAACTCAATTTTCAATGAAATTTTTAATTCGCATTGTCTATTGAATGAGTGGAAACAAATATCAATATGCTTGAATATGAAAAACAATTTTAATAAATATTGGGAAAATTAACAAAAAAATGAATTACATGTTTTTCTTTTGCCAGTATTTTGGATCATGCAAACAAACTTAAGTACTTGGAATTCTCTATGCATTAGATGTATGGTCAAATTTTGGTAGAAGTTTAGTTTCTCTTGTTAAATCCTCTCTGTTTGAGGACTATAATGCCACGTATGCCCCAGCTATTGTTGACTATGAAATCTCAGTCTCATTCAAATATTTCTAGTGAAAGTAATCAATGTCACAACCTGAACCCCAAGAGCACGTGACCAACACTAAAGAATAGGAAAACGTGAAGTTTCTGAAACCCATAGTAAGCCTTTTAGAAAATTTTCACATAAAAATATTTCCCAACTTTACAATTCTAAAAGAAAATTCGGTAGAATTTCCTATGTACCGGGACAATCCTAAAACTTGCACAATGCAAATAACACTCCCAAAAATATATATAATCACAACTACTTCAAAACATACCACCATAATCACCATCTTCTCAACCTCAATACATCATAGAACGTAGTAGAATAAAAATATATTAACTATAATAACAAAACCTCCAAACCACTGCAATGTCTAGATTAACTCAAATTGTTCCACAAATAGTAGTGACATTAAGATAACCAACATAAAGCAGCCGGTGAAGAACGAATCCGCCGTAGAGGAGAAGAGCTAACAGTGGACTCCCAAGATCCTGGAAAAATAGTTAAGAGCAGTCAGAATTCACTAAGTAAGCTAATATAAAGAAATGCATGCTAGTTCAAAAACCTCATTTTATTAAAATATTTTATGGAAATATAATATTTGTAATTTATATTAAAAATCGTTAATTATCAAAAATCATGTTTATAACTCTAGAAAAATTTTGTAAAAATCTCATAAATATACATATTGAAGTAAAAATAACATTTTACATAAAATTTCTTTAAGTGGAAAATCATGGTAGAAGCCTAAACCACAAATCTAATAGCTATTTGGCTCTCTTAATCCGATGACTATCGATTCCTGAGAGCTAAGCATCTATCAAGCTACCACCCGCAGTTGGTCTCTTATTCCAAAATTTACTGGCAGTTCCCAAGAGCTAATCATCAATTGAGTCACTGGTCCTAGTAAATGGTCAATCATAAATCAAAATATGCCTAAGAGCAAAGAATTAACTAGATCCTTTTAATAAAATATGCTCAAGAGTTATGCATCAACCGAGTCTTTCAATACAATATGCCCGAGAGCTATGCATCAACCGAACTTTCAACATTTATCCAAATAAAGGCCAAACTCAATGATTAATACTAGTGTACGCATGGTCCTATTGACACCCATCAGGTAGCTCATCCTACTAGTCTTTTCCAAAATCTTTTTATATAAATAAATACATAATAAATTTTAGAGAATACCATAATATTCTTATTTTATCCTCCATGATAATATTACCATCAATAATCATATAAACCATAAAATAACAATATATCATTGACAATAATCAAAACATGAATAGTGGAGCAAGTTGGCTGACGTTTTCTCGTCCACCTAGTATCTACTATTCCCTCTTTGGTATTCTCTATAATAAATAATATTTATTTTAATAAATATATAACAAATAAATTTCTAATAATTCCCTAAAAATCTAAAAAAAATTATTAAAATCAAGGAATTAATAAAATTGACTTGAAAACATCCTAAATATTACATTTGAGGCTGGAAGCATTTATTTTGACGAGCTAAAATGATTTAGACAGAAATAGAGTAATTTACACCGAAACTCTTCCAAAAATTTTATCTCAAAATTTGAAAGGAACTAGGCTTTACTCCGATTATAAAAATAAATCCTTATAATTTATATTATTATTAAAAATAAAATTATAATTTTTCGGGTCGATCACTATTCCTCACCAAAATTCGAGTGGGATCCGCTGGATTTTCTCGCCGAAAAATGTCATTTACACCAACCAAACATACCAACATGTTCATAACCATTTATACAACACAAATATACTTTCAAACTCTCTAATAAAACACTAAAATAATAGATCGGAGAGAAAAACAATAATTACCAAATAAATTCTGATGAAGAGTAAACAACACAATTGAATGTTGGGTTAGTCTCCACAAACTTCTGAAAGCAAGATTAGTACAATGGCAGTGGTCACAGGTCAGCCATTGGAATGGTGGTTCAATGGCAGAAAGTTTAGGCCAAAAATTCATAGCTAAAACTGCTCAAAATCAAGCCAAAATTCACAAAACAAAAACTACTAGCATGTTAAGGGTGTCGAAAAGACTTTGCGGTTCAAATTTTGTGATGATTGAAGAATGTTTGGCAGGTGAACGAAGGTGGAGAATGTGACAGGTGCTACAATGTTAGATGGGGGAGTTCAGGGGCAAGCAAATTTTGTAACTGCCAGATATATAATTGAAGATGAACTGATAAATTACCCCTTTGGTCCCCAATTTTTCTATAAAATATCCATTTAGTCCTTCCACTTCGAGGTTTGAATAATTGCCAGGAATTTAATGAGTTAACATCCCACAACGATCCAACAACAACTCAACAACAATTCGACAACAACTCAACATCAACAGTAACAACTCAGTAACCCAACAACTCGACAACATCATCAATATATATTTATTTATATAAATAAATTATGGATTATTACAATCAATTAGTAATTGCTCTTAATATTCGGACTTCTAGAAAGGACATATGTGTGTTCAAAATTAAATTTAAGAAGTACAAGATGGAGAGTGGACTTGGTAGAAGCAAGTAATTTGAAATTGATTTGTATTTAAGTGAAGCAATTATAAAGGAAGACAACTCTTTTGATCTGTTGAGGTGCTGAAAATTAGATGCCAAAAGATTTTTAATCCTCGCCCGATTGGCTAGGGATAACCTAGCAGTCTCAATCTTCACTTTATTTCTGAATCAACTTTTAGCACTAAAGGAAGAGTGATTGATTTGCTTGGGAGTTCTTTAACTCTTGAGATTGTGGGAGCCCTAATCTGTACATAGGATTGGCTAAGATTGGCTAACAATTCAATTTCAATTGAGGAGGCACTTGATGATCTTGAAAACTTTGAAAAAGGTTTGTTGTGTTTCTTTATGCATTTTTTAATATTAATTTTGGTTATATCTTTAGGTTAACACTATAATTTCTACTTTTTTCTCTTTTGGCAGACCTAACTTAAATGGGTATTGGTCCTTCACAGTCATCAACAATTGCATCGTTGTGGTTCTTATCATATTAAGCTAACAATTTTAGTAAATTTACTCTCATTCTGTATAATTATTGCTTTTGTTGCTTTGTTGTGCCTATGTATGTGAACTTGTGTTGTGACTGTTGTCTACTAAACTACTTATTTGTGTTTGTTGTGATTTGAGTAATGTGACTAACTTGTTCAACAACTTATTTTTGCTCACACCACTATCACTAGCATGTATGATTTGAGGCAATGATGAAGCTTCCACCATTTTTCTTACCAATTAAGGAATACTTGCTTACAATCCCTTGGTGGCAGTTTATTCCTATTGTTGGGATTGTGTATATGTTACATTATACTATTTAAAAATCAAATTCTAAGCCTATGGTATGCTTATACCCGTCATCTTTTGACTATCTGCTTTTCTGTTGATGCTTCTGTTGATATTAATCTTGTGAATTTCATTGATTTCAATTTGTATATTATGTATTTTATGAATATTGATGACTTGTATCTTGTGAATACCAATAACTCATGTTTGTTTAGTGTGCTTATTATAACATGCATGCTATTTCTTTTGATTTGCAGTCCTAGAATGAGGCAATGCCCATTGTTGCAATGAGGAGGATCTTGAATTTGATAAATATTGTGTTTTCTGAGTTAGGCTATTCTATTTTTTTTCAAAAAAAAAAAAAGAATTTGAGGCAATGATGATGTTTCCAAGCTTCCACCCCTTTAGTTTTCAATCAAACAATGAATGCTTAATTGCTTAAGTTTTTTGGTAGCAATCCTATCAATTTGCTGCTAGAAATGTGGTGTATTCATATGATGAATATTATATTTTGAGCCTCAAATTTAGAATTATTTTGTCTTTGTTTGTTTCTCATTTTTGTTGCATTACATCATGTTACTTATCTTTCTTACTTGCACTATTTTGTTTACAGGGTTTCTGATTCTGAATTTAAGTGATTCTTTTTGTTGCGAAATCTGAATTTTTTGTGACAACAATTTTTTTGACATTGGAAGCTATTATCTGATTCTCCATACTAGTAGAAACAACTTTTTTTATTGATTTACACAGTGTAAATGTAATTAGTAAATAAGTTTATTTATTTTTGCCCAAAATACATGTAATTTTCAATGTACAAATTGGGTTTGACCCATTATAGCTAACAAGGTTTAGTTATGTCTTTTTTTTTTTTTTTGGTGAAAGTCAAATAAATAAAGGTCCAACTCAAAAGATGCAAATTGAATTTTTTAGTCCGATGTTCATCCGACAATTTTGAAATTTTGAACCGTCGACTTTCCTTAATGTTTGTCTTGGTTCGGTTGAAATGTATATAATAAGCTATCTGATAAGTTTGATGCACTTTTAATTTCAACAGTTCCAACCCACCGATGCACACCCCTAATTTTTACCACTTGAATAAGGCCTCAAATGTACCTTGAAGGTGTTAACAGGATATAAAATTTAGAATTCTGATTCTACCTAGTTTTCATATATAATTAATAGGGTTCTAATTTTTTTTTTAATAAGAACTCTACATTTAACCCAAAAGGGAGTGATTTAGTGTTGAATATATGGGTGTGAAAAATTTTAATAAATAGGTAATAAATTTTAAAGTTAAAAATTTTAATTTTTAATAAATTTTAAAAGACCATTAAAATAACTATAGTCAACAACCACAAATATGCTTCAGTTGGCCCTGCTGTAGGGGAAGCCATTTCTTTGACTGGTTAACACTAGGAATATGGTGTTGCAATATGAAGGGAACAGAGATCTCAATTATGCTTTCCATCTAGAGGGTGTCAAGAATCCAATTCGGAACCATAAATTTCTATGATCCTTGAAGAAATCGAAGATGCTTAGTTTTAAACTTCTAATGTTGTCCATTTA
>CATIWM010094168.1:0-15103 GCA_949671775.1 Mallotus repandus | reverse complement strand
AATCCAATTCAATTAATTTAATTAATTAATTAAACACTTTAATTAATAATCAAATTAATTATTATCATTGTCGGTGCTACTCTTATGTGTGTGACTTACTAGGTTCAAGTCCAAATGGCAATGGAAATAAATAATATTAACTCTTAATATTATTGAAAACTCTTTCCAAGCTAAATGTGAAAATCCTAATTAATCACATTTTCTTTCCATAAGTTGTGAGTGATCCCCAGCATAGATGTCACAACTACCAAATTGGAAATGATTGTTATCTGTAGATTCATAAGAACCATAAAACATAATTACCGTGCACTTAATGTCCCTTCATTTTAAGATCCCAACATTGGCTAAAGTCATGGTCAGTCAAACTCTAATTGCCTCAATCATATGACCTCATATTCATTTTAATTCTTAATAAAACATGACTTCTACTAGAAATACTTTCTAGCACCGAGAACTCTTTTCGGTTAAGTCAAGTTTGACCTGGCCAGGTACTTATTCATTAAGAATAAGTTAGATAGCATAGGATCTTATCCCGGTTCACTCTAGGTAATGAATTCCATCTTGGCCAATCAGTCATCCCTACATATAACCTAATAGAGCCACCACACACCATATACCTATACATGGCTAGCACAAGTATGTAAGCAGTAACAAACTCTAAACAACCATATATGGATGACCATGTCACCTTAGGTTAAAGGACCATATGCACCATTATGTCCAAGATAGTGATTGTTGACAAAAGTGAATTTCCATGCAATCACTTATCTTACATCATAGTTTGATCCACCCATCACATGAGTATCCACATGTCTATTATGATATCTTATATTATGTAGCGTGAGACTCACTACCTCCCACTATCAATATCACATACTAATCAAGGAAAATAGAGAGAGGTGATAGTCTGTGGATTAATATTGCCCATTTATTAATCCTACAACTATGAATATTTTATAGCATATGTACTAAAAGAATTTGTCACTCATATTATCAACTATTGATAATAAACTCTTTTAACATAATGCTAAAGGGTAAATACTCAAATAAATAAACACTTTATTTAAATGAATATTTTATTGCCATAGGGATAAAAGTACAATGTCATTTATATTACAAGAAATGGCACTAGGGAACATCTATATTAACAATCTCCCACTTGCACTAGCGCTATTCTCTACAATATCTAAGACCCATCTTCTCAAGATGACGGTCTAATTGCAGCTGGGTGAGTGCTTTAGTGAGGAGATCAGCCACATTATCGGTTAAAGCTACCTTTTGGACGAGGACATCACCCTTCCAACAAGTTCTCTGATAATATGATAGCGCCTTTCTACATGTTTGGATTTCTGGTAAGACCTCAGTTCCTTTGCCAAAGCATTGGCTCCATTATTGTCGCAGAATAAAGAAACTGTTGACTCAATGGAGTGAATAACTCCTAGTTCAGTGGCAAACTTTCGATCCAAATAACTTCTTTAGCAGCATTTGATGCATCTATGTACTCAACCTCTATAGTGGAATCAGCAGTGATACTTTGCTTGGAACTCTTCCAACGCACTGCACCTCCATTACAGGTAAAAACAAACCTAAAGATGGATTTTCTATCATCCACATCTAACCGGAAGTTAGAATTTGTGAAACCTATAAGCTATAAATCACCTCCTCCATAAGTCAAGACTAAATCCTTAGTCCTTCTCAAGTACTTAAAGATAGCCTTAACTGCCACCCAATGCTCTAAGAATAAGTTGGATTGAAACTTGCTAATCACACTAACAACATAGGCAATGTCCGGCCTAGTACACAATATAGCATACATTAGGCTTCCTATAGTTGAAGCATAATGAACCTTAGCCATCTCTGCCATTTCCTCAAGTGTCTTAGGTGACTTCTCATTGGAAAGGTGGATACCATGCCAAAAAGGTAACAATCCCCTCTTGGAATCAAGCATGTTGAACCTCTTCAACTCCTTTTCCAAGTGAAGACTTTAGGATAAACCTATCATTCTCTTCAATCTATCTTTATGGACTTAAATCTCGAGAATGTAGGTAGCCTTCCCTAAGTCTTTCATCGAGAAGGTTTTAGATAGCCATACTTTCATAGAGGTCATCATACTGACATCATTACCAATAAAAAAGAATGTCATCTATATACAAGACTAGGAAAGTGAGTTGGCTCCCACTAACCTTCTTGTAAAAACATGGCTTATCCTCGTTCTTAATGAAACCATAAGAATGGATAGCCTCATTAAAATGATGATTCCAACTCCTTGAAGCTGGCTTTAGACCATAGATTGATCTATTAAGCTTGCACACTTTTGAGCTTTCCTTAGATTTAAAACCCTTGGGCTACTCCATGAAAATGTCCTCCTCAACATAACCGTTAAGGAAGGTGGTCTTGACATCCATATGCCAAACCTCATAATCATAGTGTGCTGCTATAGTAAGAAGAATCCGAATGGATTTAAGCATGGCTACTGGCAAAAAGGTCTCCTCATAGTCGACCCCTGGCCAATGGTGAAACCCTTTTGCTACAAAGCCTATCTTTATAGGTCTCGACCTTCCCGTCTATACCAATCTTTCTCTTGAAGATCCATTTACACCTAATAGGTATAATACCTTCAGGAGGATCAACAAGTGTCCAGACTTGGTTTGCATACATAGAATCCATTTTAGTTCTCATTGCTTCATGCCATCTTGAAGAATCTTTATCACATAAAGTTTCTTCATATGTAGTAGGATCATTAACATAAATGCTCTCTTCATGAATATGAAACTCTTGCACATCATAAAGAAAGTTGTATCTCTACGGATGATGAGATACCCTACTAGACTTTCTAGGAGTCGGTGTGATGAAATTCTCAACTAGAATAGGCTCTTAGGGTTGATTAATATCTATTTGATCAATTTGTTAGGCTTCTTTAGATGACTCCTCGTCTAACATTATCTTCCTTCCTTTGCCACCTTCCTTAAAAAACTCTTTCTCAAGGAAAATAGCATCTCTGCTTATAACAATAACTTATTCAGTAGGAAGATAAAAGCAATACCCTAAACTATCTTTAGGATATCCAATAAATCATCCTTTAATTGACTTTGTATCCAACTTTTCCGATTTCAACTTTTTAATAAAAGTTGGGCACCCCAAATCTTAACATGTTTAAGACTTGGTGCCCTACCATGCCATATCTCATATGGTGTGGTGGAAACAGACTTGGATGGAACTCGATTAAGGATGTAGGAGGCCGTTTAGAGTGCAAAACCCCAAAGTGATATAGGAAGATCGATATAGCTCATCATAGAACGTACCATATCCAATATGATACGATTATGCCTCTCAGACACACCATTCAACTGAGGTGTTCTAGGTGGTGTGAGTTGTGATGTAATGCCATGTTCCTTAAGGAACTCAATGAACTCAGTACTTAAGTGTTCACCTCCTCGATATGATCTTAGAGTCTTAATACTTTTCCCAGTTTGGTTCTCTACTTGGGCTTTGAACTCCTTGAACTTTTCAAAGGATTCACTCTTGTTCTTCATAAGAAACAAGTGCCCATACCTTAAGAGATCATCTATAAAGGTTATAAAGTAGTAGAAACCACCTCTAGCCATTTCACTAAATGGTCTACAGACATCGCTATGTATGATCTCCAACACATCATTGGCTCTTGCCATTTGCCTTGAAGACAAGCTTCACAAGTCGAATTGGATACGGAATCAAGATTGCTCAAGTTTTCTATCTTTTCTAACTTTATAGTCCTATCCTCCGCAATGTGACATAATCGTAAATGCCATAGATATTTAGAGTTAGAGGCATTTTCAATTACCATTGCATTCATATCACTCACATTAGTTTGAGGCTTATTATTATTAGACATATTATAAACATAATATAAACCATGCATTAAATAACCTATGCCAACCAATTTATTTCTAAAATGAATCTTACATACATCTTTATAAAAGAGGAATTTATAACCCTTCCTAGTTAAACTAGAAATAGAGACAATGTTCTTATAGGCATTAGGCATATGCAATACATCTTCCAATAACAAAACATGATTATATAAATAAATTGAAGTGGATAATATAGCTTTGGCCACAACACTTGCTCCATTCCTAAGCCTTAAGGTCCCTTCATTGGGCCTTAACCTCCTCTCATTTGTTAGATCCTACAAGGATGAACAAATGTGAGAACTTGCACTAGTATCCAATACCCATGCATTAGATGAACTCTTAGAAAATTTAGAAGCAAATAAATTAAGTCTCACCTTCTCCTTTCTTGTCCTTTCCCTTTGTCTTATGAGACTTAAGGAACTTAGGACAATTCCTCTTCTAATATCCTTCACTTTGGTAGTGGAAACACTTTCCTTTGCCTTACTCTTCCTTCATATTAGCGTTGCCCTTATTCTTGGCTATGCCACTCGTGGGCTTGACAACACTTGTCTTTCCCTTCTTTTTTTTATTGCCTTTCTTCTTAGTCCCACTAGAAGTGGCAATAAGGGCAACCTCTTTCCTTTTGCTCCCTTGGACAACCTTTTGGGCTATCACGAGCATGTTTGAAAGCTTCACAAGAGTGCACTCTATCTTGTTCATATGGAAGTTGGCAATGGTTTGCCCAAATGATTCGGGAAGGGACTGAAGGATTAAATCCACTTAGAGGTGGAAGTCCATTGTGAAGTCTAAACTCTCTAGCTCCTCCATAGATCTAATCATGAAGTTCACATAGGCTCCCATATCCTCTTCCTCCCTCATCTTAGTGCAAAAAAGCAGCTTAGATATCTTATACCTTGCGGTCCTACTTTGTTCACTAAACAACTTTTGTAGGTGGAGTAGGATTTCCTTTGCACTTGTGTACTTCTCATGTTGCTGATGGATTTTGGTGCTCATAGAAGACCATATGATGTAACATGCTTGCATATCATCATCCTTCCATTTATCAAGAGTGATTTGCTCCTCTTGGGAAGCATTTTCAGGAAGTGGTCCGGGTGGGCTTTGTTCTAATACATAAAGTATTTTCTCGAAAGCTAAAACAACTTTTAGGTTCCTTAGCTAATCTATAAAATTAGGGCCCATGAGCCTATGTTGGTCTGGTATGATCGCGAGTGGGTTTGATGGTCTCATATTATCAAGTTTCTGCAAAGGTAACAAGATTAATTAGTTATATGACACTGTTATTTTCTATTAGATTTGGTCTTTAATCATAATGGCCTCCCACTAACTTAGTGAATCCTACACTTCCAAAGTAGGAAACGGAAATCCCTGGTTGGATGGATTTCTAGTGGGTGATGGAGTTATTAATGGGCCACTAATATTCCTCAGGTACGCATTGCCATTTTTTGAAAAATAGTTCTCATTAAGTGGACAAGACATCTCATGTGAGGTTCCATCAAATGGGCTCCTAATGTTGTGGGCCTCAAGTACACATTGTTGTTCTTGGCCTTTGGCATTAGTTAGGTCCATACTATTGAATCAGTTAAATGTATGGATTTAAACACTATAAACCTCAGGCACTCCTATTTGCCATTCTTGGCCCATAATGTATTTATACACCCACAACATCTCATGCTTAACAATAATACTACATGAATCTTCTGGGCCCAATATACACCTCTATGTGTCCATAGCCGATATACACAAGCCCAAAACCATGTAAGTTATTGCACTAATGGAGAGCCTAGACCTAAATTTAATTTGGAAGATTTTTGGGTCTATAATTATTAAGGTCTCACTTTGCATATTAGCCAATTTCAATTGTATATATTCATACATACATGGAATGGCATCCATTCATATCACACGCATATAGCATGTTATAACATATATATCACATATATACATAGAACATGCAAAATGGATGCATAAATAAGGAGTGATAATGGGCCTTTCCTAAGCCTATTCTAACTCTTAGAATAAATTACAAATGGGCCTAGCCCAAGAAAAACCTTCGAGTCATCCTTTGTCACCATCTCTATGGACCTTGATCCATGCCACTAAAGGGTTGAATAGGTCACCATCTTGAATACTTCAAGCCCCAAGTCATAACTCTTATGATTTACATTCAATCCTCGGCATACCAAGGCAAAAATTTACATCCTAAATCTATGTAATTTATATTAAATTACATACCAAAAATAATATAATTAATTATTATTACAAACCATAGGATGCAAACTAGGTCCATGATCATTCCTTGCATGTATGACAAGCAAATATTAAATAAAATACAACTCTTCCATATTATCATGTATTTGCAAAGTCAAACAAACAAGGAAAAAAAATTGTTGTCCATGTAAAAACTGTCAACAGTACCATGAACAGTACTTTGCTACAGTATGTGAATAGTGCTTTGCATTTTAAGCATCTTTAGTTATAACTCTTACAACTAACAAAAAGCATAATCATAACTCCTATAATTATTTTAACATTTAGCATGTAAATTATGTGATTTTGGCTCTGATGCCACTTGAAAGGAATTGATTACACACACTGGAATATAGCAGAAGCATGATGTGAGCATGAAACTAGTTAGGATAAATTTTAAAAATTCTTCCTAGTGTGTAACCCTAGCATGAAAGGCAAGAATTTTAAAACTACCAAGCTCATAACACATTAATTTACATAACTAATTACCTGCATGCTTAATAGACAATATAAATGAAAGATTCATAAAACAATCAAAACATAAAGCATGGCAAGAGACCTAAATCTAGAGTTTAGTAACTTTTACAAACTCCAAATGTCGGTAGCACGCTCGATGGGCTTTAGGAAATGGTTGATGCAAATCTACAAGCTCCTAGCTCTCTAAGTGTGAAGCCTTTAGCTCGAAATACACAAGTGGAACCGGAATGACTCCAACCTTTGAAGAATCTCCACCCAAAAGCTCCTCCTTTGTGGTGACCCAAAAGCTTGCTAGAGCTCCTCTATTTGCTTGGATGATGTAGGACTTATTGCCTCCTTTGGATGGATGTAGCCTTCACTTGCATAACTCTTGTACAAGGGATGATGACGATGGAATTATGAAGAAATACAACTATTGTATCTCTTACTCACATATTTACAACACTTAGAAGACAGAAGAAGAAGAAGAAGAAGAAGAAGACTCAACTCTTGTTTTTCTCTTAGTGTTTTAATGTCTCTCAAATGTAAGTGATAATAGAAGTTCGTAAAGCAACTCCACTAACTTAGTGTTTGTATATAAGAGACTAATTTGCATGTGTAAATATTCTCCATTAACTAAAGCTTGAGTGTAGGATAAACAATCTCATGCATGTGCTTACTTTTTCACTTTAAGTGTAAAATAAACTACCTTATGCATGTAGAGAATGACCACTAACTTATAGTGCATGCTTATGACATATCGCCATGTTGTCAACCATACAATCATATTTCATGTAAAGCAATGCTTATGTGGCCACCATGTCACATGCTTAGGTGGCACCTCCTTTAGTAAGTGGGCTAAGGCTTGGGCTCATTTAACTCTTAAATAGGTCCATCTCTACAACATCTACTAATTTGTCTTATGGGCTTTATTTAACAATTAAATAAGGCCCTTCTCACTAATACAATTAATTATTTAAGCCCATCCATCATCCATTAAGCTACATGTATTTGGCCCATCTCATGGTCCATATCAAAACTAGTATTGGTGCAAATATTAATTTGGTCCTTAAACTTAATATAACATATTAAATTAAATCCAAATTAATATTTAATAGTTCTAACATTTGAATTAGATTTACGGATATGCTAGATCCCCGCACAAGCAAAAATCTAATTCAATTAATTTAATTAATTAATTAAACACTTTAATTAGTAATCAAATTAATTATTATCATTGTCGGTGCTACTCTTATGTGTATGACTTACTAGGTTCAAGTCCAAATGGCAATGGAAATAAATAATATTAACTCTTAATATTATTAGAAACTATTTCCAAGCTAAATATGAAAATCCAATTAATCACATTTAGTTTTCATAAAGTCGTGAGTGACCCCCAACATAGATGTCATGACTAACCAATTGAAAATGAATGTTATTCATAGATTCACAAGAACTATAGAACATAATTACCATGCACTCAATGTCCCTTCATTTCAAGATCCCAACATTGGCTAGAGTCATGGTCTATCAAACTCTAATTGCCTCAATCATATGACTTCATCTTCAGTTTAATTCTTAATAAAACATAACTTCTACTAGAAACACTTTCTAGCACCGAGAACTCTTTTTGGTTAAGTTAAGTTTGACCTGGCCAGGTACTTATTCATCGAGAACAACTTAGATAGCATATGATCTTATCCTAGTTCACTCCAGGTAATGAATTATATCTTGGCCGATCACTCTTCCCCACATATAATCAACTAGAGCCACCATATGCCATATACCCATACATGGCTAGCATAGGGATGTAAGTGGTAACAAACTGTAAACAACCATATGTGGATGACCATGTCACCTGAGGTCAAAGGACCATATGCACCATTAGATCCAGGATAGTGATTGTTGATAAAAGTGAATTTCAATGCAATTGTTTATCTTACGTCACAGTTCGATCCACCCATCACATAAATATCCACATTTCTATTGTGATATCTCATATCAAGTTGCGTGAGACTCACTACCTCCCACTATTGATATCATATATCGATCAAGGAAAATAGACAGAGGTTAGAGTCTATGGATTAATATTACCCATTTATTAATCCTATGGCTATGAACATTTTATAGCATATGTACTAAAAGAATTTGTCCCTCATATTATCAAGTATTGATAATAACTCTTTTAACATAATGCTAAAGGGTAAATACTCAAATAAAAGAAACACTTTATTTAAATTAATATTTTATTGCCATAGGGATAAAAGTACAATGTCATTTATATTATAAGAAATGGCACTAGGGCACATCTATACTAACACATTTCATGTCCAGTGCATTTATTTTGACAACTAATTATGTAATAAATTTGACATTTTTAGTTTTTAATGTTTTGATTGTAGGGATTGGATACCACTTCATTCTAATGAAGTGATTATCTTTGTGTCTCTATTTGTAAGCACTGATGAGGAAATACCTGCTACACCTTACCCAATGTCTTCTAAGGATGATTTGTTACTAGACGGCGATTTCAATCTACTAGTGGATACACCTAGCATGAAGTCCTAGCACAAACCATATGCTGAGTGGATTAATTGGATAGATAGGTTGAATCCATATTATGAAATATTGTGGAATATAATGGGGATAAAGCAGTTAATAGAAATGAGCAAAATTAGACCACCATTTCAAACCAATCTGCTTTGTGTAGCTATGCATTTTTACGTTCCTAGTGTTAACTCTTTTATTTTCCTTCTTTTTGCTCCCTGTTCAGTCTGTTGAAGAAATTCAGAGAACTAGTTATGGCCTGGAAAATCTTAAATGTAATGCTAGTATATCATCTCACTAGAATGTTAACAATTTCAATAAATGGTGGTCTTAGAGATTTCTTGATGTGATTCCTTCTATTATTGAAAAGTTATAGCAGGTGAGCTAAACTTTGTACCAATTTAAAATTTCATTGTTGGTCAGTAATTTTCTTTTTTCATCTTTTATTTTTCATACCATACCAGGTTTTCCATCTTTCATTACTCTAACAACATCTAGAAAATAAAAGTCCAATATTGGTGAGGGAAAACATCAAAGTATCTCCACATAAATAGGAAAAATTCATAATTTAAATGAAAATAGAGATGAGCATTGCTTCAAGCCCTAAGAAAAATTTGACATCCACTTTATCTTCTAGATGAAGAAGATCCAACAAGTTGCACCATATTGGAAACTTTAGTAATAGCGAAGAAGAACTAGTGTATATTATTGATGATGTCATTGAGGATTTAAAAGATAACCTTGGTGTTGATTATGGTAATATCTCACCACAGAACAACTCATTTGTTCATGAACAAAAGATTAATTTTGTTACTTCACCAACATAGTTAATGGAAAAAATTATTGATAGTGTAGTTGATAATATAGATGGCAACTACTCTGGATTATTTGTGGAAACAAAAAAAATAAAATAAAGCCACAACAACTTTACCACTTAAAGAGGTAATAAATAACTTTATAACTATGTTACTAATATAATTTGTTCTTTTGGTACAATTGACTTATGCGAATGTCTTTAGTTTTATAAGGATTATTGAATTTCTTATTTTTATTCTTTATTGATGTAAAGATCGATATCAGTGAAAGAAATAAGAATGCATTTTCAATTGCTTCACTAGAATAACTGATGGTTGATATTGATTTCAACTTCTTATAATAGTGTACCACATCTGCTTAACAAAAAATAAATAGTATTCACATGAGATGTCATAGAATCTTTTAAGAATACTAGTATATTTCTTTTAAAACATGAATTGCTTTCACTTAGTTCTCAACAACTGGACTCATTTATTTCAGCTTTGTTAATACTTCAAAATGCATCAATCAAAACATATCAATACCACATTATCTCTAAAGCACTCAGTGACATTTAATCAATTTTTAATTCTTCGAGCATAACAACCAAGTCGATAGAAACCCTTTTAGGTAATATCAAAAGTTTGAAAAGTGATATCAATAAGCAGAAGTATATGAAGAATGCACTGGAAATGTAAACTAATGACCTAGCTATTATCCACCAGGAGTATCTGTCCACGTAGAGCCAGATTGAAAATCTAACTAAAGAGATTGAAAAGTTGAAGGAGTATGAGCTATAACTTTTACAATAGGTAGAGGGAGAGAAGCTTAAAAGGCAGCAAGTTAGGTCTGAATACTAGATCATTATTGTTTGGCTATCTTAATAGCGAGAATAAGCATTGCATTAAACTGAAGTAAGAAAAGGAAATTGAAATTCGAGAGGCCTCCTGCTCATAGTGGCTTGACTTGAGGTCTATTGACATTAACAAACTATAATGTAGTTGTGTTAAACCCTACTTTTTTGGATAAAAAAATGTTTAATATTTTAATGTTTAGGCATATGGCCCATCGTAACTGAACTCTAGTTTAATTCTATTTTTCTTTATTTCCTAATTATTATTAGAACTAATTATGGAATTTTAATAATGTTGGGTGCAACAAACATATGTGGCTTTCTCTTGAACTTTTTTTGGATATATTGTCTTATTCTTTATTTGCTAATGAATTTCAGTAGTAAGTATGTTCCCACTGAAACTTTATTTACAAATTCACACAAGTATGTTTATACTTTAACATAAATAATTGAAAAATAACAAATAAAATCACCTTGTTATTACACTTCAACATAATAAATAACTCAAAATAAATAAAAACAACACCAGCATCACACTAACCCTAAAATAGTTATTAATGCTAGCCAATCAGCTTAGAGATATGTAAGTAATAAATAGTTTATATCTTAATTATACATCAATAACCATCATCATCATTTATAATGTCATAGGTGAATTAATGAATGTATATAGGATATATGGAGATTCCTCATACCAAGTTTACTTTTATGTATATATATGAAGTCGGACATAACTTATGATGCATATCCATATAAACAAACAGAAATTGCAATAGTCATCCATGGATAAGAGAAGAAAGTCTAGTCAATTAAAGGTTCCTCCATCACCATCCTCTGTTGAATCTCTATATATAGCAGTCTAAGAAAAACTTAAGGCACTAAAGCGGAAAGTCACTAAGTATATTTTAAGAAACATTATTGATTTTGAACAAGAAACACTTAAAAGGGGCTCCCAGACCCCTATCCTCTTGTCACCATGTATGAGATATACCTTGTTACAAAGGGAGAAAATAAGTAAGGAATGAAGGAAGAAGCTGAGTAAAGAGAATGGAAGTTTATCAAGTTGATGCTCTTAAAGAATCCATTTTATCAAGGCCAAGGGCACCATTAGAGGCAAGTGCAGTAATGGCAGCACAAGCAGTAGCAACAGTTGCATCAAGCAACTCGTTGAAGTATCAAACAACACTTTTGTTAAAGTTTAAAACTTGACAATTGTCTTTTGAAGTATCTTTTTAATGTTTAATGATGTTTAATGTTGGAGTTTACTTTTATTGAATGTTGCCCCTTTCATTTATATTAATGAATTGAAGTTAAGAAAAATATTATCAAAGCTTCCAACGTGTCAAGCAAAAAACTATATTTGCAAAGATAACATACTACTATATTAAGTACTAGCTAATCAAAGTATAAAAAATGAAACCTTAGGTCTTTCAAATGGTGTCAGTAATTCCTAACTTTTTGTCCTTTTTATTTATACTAAAAAATGGTAGTTGACAAAAAATCTTATAAAAGTCTCTAACATATTCAGTAATAACACTATATTTGCAAATATAACATCATTACTTTAACAAGTTCTAATTCTATGGATTATAAAAAAAAATCAAAGTCTAAAAATGGAAACCTCAAGTCTTACTTTGGTACAAACTATAAAAATTTGTGGTGAAATTAGCTTTACATTGTCCGTAACTTGGTGAAGCAAACATTAGAGTAAATAAGAAATTTAGAAGTACAATGTTTCACTGATGTATAATGAATTTACTTATTAGTCTGACCCATAAGATAACATAAGTTAAAACTCTTAACGTTGAAGCCATTGAAATCAGCCTTAGTAAAACAAAACAGTTAGCATATGGATCCATAGGTATGAATTATGAATGTGCCTTTAACAATTCAATTTTGAATTAACAATTACTAACCACTATAAGATAGGGAACCTCAAGTATAATAAAAAGGAAATTCATATAATTAATTTGTAACCATAGCCAAAAGCCAGTGATAAACATATATATCATACATATAACATAAATACACTTAAAACCATAACATGAAAAAAAAATACTGGATATCATCTGTCATAATTTAAACTTTTGAAACATAACATGTTTAAAACTCATAGTGTAATTGCCCAATTGGTGCAAAGGCTTCAATGTACACTTTTGTTAGCTTCCTCAAATAGAAGCCAGTTATAAACACAACTATAATAATTCCTGAACAAAGAAAATTGAAACCATTAAATGAAAAATGATTGTTCCTCCTGATTAAAATGGTTTTGTTCTCAACCTTCTCCACTTTCGATTCATTATCAATAGGGAATATGGCTGTGACAAAATTTGTTTCACTGAATTTCTTCCGCAGATACTGCTTCATTCATACTGGAGAAAGACTGATATAAACAATCTTTAAAGCCCACAATTGAATGAGCACATTCTTCCCAAGATGTTTAAATCCCAAGTGCATGTCCATTGAACACAATATAATACTTATTTCCTGGTCTTCTATTGTAAATTGATTTCATTTTTTTTGTTTTTAAAATACAATTTGCTTTAAAGTAAGAATTTGTACTGTGGGGATGAATAGTATAAGAACATACGTAGACATTTAAAATTCAACAGAAGAATTCTGTGTATTTAATAGTAAAGAATTGGAAAAGAAGGATGATTAAATTTACGAGATACTTTCATTAATGGATGTTTAATTTTCCAAGACTGTATTTGTGGTGTTCAACATCTACACAACAAAGGGTAAAAAGGGGAAATTTATATGGCTCATTAATACAAAAAATTCAATTTTGTATCCATTATGGATGAAGATGCCCCTTTTATCCAGATAGATTTTATCTATTTATCAACACCCTAAAAAAAATTACATGTTCAATGGTCCTTAGCTTATAGACATACATTATTTATTTATATTTTCTATTCACATTAGTATGTAGGTTTTAATCAAAACTATATTTTTTCCCATGTAGTATTTTTTTTTCTTATATATAAAAATAAGTTTATTTAAAAAAATTGGTCATTTTCTCTTATTCTATTTTTATGTTATTTTCTCTTTATTACGTTTCTACCATAAGGATAATATGATTAAAAGTTTAAATAATAATTTTAATTTATAAAGTTATGAGCCATATTTTTATTAGTAATTGGTTACTATTTTCCAAAAGAATATCATAGTCATATAATTTTAAGTTTTATTTATTTTTGTCAAAAATAATTTAATTACTTTTAATTTTTTTATTTTCCCGTTTTTATAATTGCTTCGTCCTCATTGAATCATTATTTCAAAAAATAAATAAATTTTAAAAATTAAAATTTTTTAACCTTTTTAAGAAAATAGTATTCAATACTAATAAAATAAGATCATATAATTTTATAAAGGGAAAATTACATAAAAAAAACCTCAACCTTTTGAGGTATGTTCTAATTAAATCATATTCAATTTTTTCCATCAATTAAAACCACAACCTTTCAAACGTTAACAAAATAAACCTTCCGTTACGAAATCCCTAATCGAGTGCTGACATGGCAGTTAGTGGGGCCCATTTTTTGGACACGTTGGGACCTACAGGTGCTAACTCGATTAACCTTTATTAAACTTGCAAAATAAACTCTAACCTTTGTTAAACTTGCAAAATAAATCCTAACACAAAATATTTAAATACTTTTAATTAAAATTTTAAATTTAATAAAATTATTGAAATAATTTTAATAAAATAAATAATAGAAATAAGTATGAAATACAATGCTTTATTATTAATAAATATTCTTAAATATTTAAAAATTTTCTAAGAATTACAACACATAAATTAACATATACTTTAAAATTAAGAAAATATAAAAGTATAAAAATTCGAAAAATACTAAAATGGATAACCTATTAGTGATAATTAATGAAATTATTTTTGTAATTAATTTCCCTCTATTTTAATAAAATTAAAACTAAAACTAATATATACAAAAAAAAATTTATTTTTATTTTATATATTTTATGATAAATATTTTCTTACTGTGTTTTAAAATTTTTAAACTTTTTCGTATTTTTTATTGTAAAAGCACATATAAAAAAATTTCATAACAAAATACATAAACTATAAAGATAAATTAAGTTTTTTTTATAAAACAGTTTTAATTTGGGAAAATTGGAGTAGAATTGATGTCAAAAAAATTTCATCAGTTAACAATAATAGTTTTTCATTTTTTTTAAATTTTTTTGAATTTTTAAGAATATTTTATTAATAATAAAGTATTAAATCTCTCACTTATTTCTTTCCCTCTAATTTAATAAAATTAAAACTAAAACTAATTTATACAAAAAT
>CATIWM010094156.1:0-22940 GCA_949671775.1 Mallotus repandus | reverse complement strand
AAAAAATAATAAGAAAAAAAGAGAAATAAAAAATAATAAAGTGAATAAAAATAAAAAAAATAAAAAATTGTGAAAAAATAAAAAATAAAATAAAACAATGTACACTCGCAAATAAAAGTGATAAAAAAATAAATAAAAATAATATTTTAATAATAAATAAAAATTTAAAATATTTTAAAGAATATATTTTTTAAAGTGACAATTTGTATAAATATCTCTTACTCTTTTCAATTAGAACAAAAAATTTTTGTCTTTTCGTTTCTCTGCTTTTCTATCGTTCTTTGTTCCTCTGGATTAAACTTTTGTTTTGTTTTTTTTATCAGATCCAATATGGCAGATGCACTTCTTTCAGCTCTTGCAGGAACGATCTTGACCGGCTTGAATTCTTTAGTTGCTGGTGAGTTTTCAACTATTAGCGGGATCAGAACTGAGCTCAACAATCTTCAAAGCACCTTCACTACTATCAAAGCTGTGCTCCATGATGCTGAGGAGAAGCAGTGGAAGGACAAGGCTGTCAAGGATTGGCTGAGAAAGCTCAAGGATGCAGCTTATGAAGTAGAAGATGTTATTGATGATTTTGCAATATATGCTCAAAGGCCAAGAAATCTGAAAAGCAGAGTAAGATCCTTCATTTCTCTTTTTGAAGTAAAGATGGCCCATAAGTTGAAGAGTATTCGGGAAAAGTTAGATGCTATTTCTGCTGAAAAGCAAAAGTTCCATTTAAGAACAGAAGTTATCAAGAACGACAAAGAACATGGTGTCTTAGATTGGCGACTGACCAGTTCATTTCTTAACGAGCAGGAAATCCTAGGAAGAAATAAGGAGAAAGAGGAGTTGATCAGAAGGGTGCTGTCTAATACAGAAGATCTTGCTATTCATGCCATATGTGGCATGGGAGGCCTTGGGAAGACTACAATTGCTCAGTTAGTCTACAATGACGAAGAAGTACAGAAGGATTTTGATTTGAGGATTTGGGTCAGCGTATCTGATAATAACGACTTAAGAAGGTTGATAAGAGCCATTATAGAGTCCGTCGAAGGCAGTCCTCCCAACAACCAAGGGCTAGATCCTTTGCAAAAAAGACTCCAAAAAAATCTGGGAGGAAGGAAATTTTTGCTTGTGTTGGATGATGTTTGGAACGATATCCGTCACAATTGGAATGCACTACACAACACAATTAGGTGCGGGGCTACAGGTAGTGCTGTGATGGTAACTACCCGCGATAAGAACATTGCTGGTATTTTGGCCGCAGTGTCCATGTATTCCGTTGAAAGTTTGTCAGATGATTATTCATGGTCTTTGTTTCAGCAGTGGGCTTTTGGATTAGGCGAGAAAGAGATGTATGCGCATTTGGAAGGCATTGGAAGAGACATTGTCAAGAAGTGTGGAGGGGTACCTTTAGCAATAAAGTCGATGGCAAGTTTGTTGCGTCTCAAAAGAACAGAGGGGGAATGGCGATCTGTCCTGGAAAGTGAGATTTGGGATTTATCGGATGAAGGAAAAATGATTTTATCTTCTTTAAGATTGAGTTACACTCATCTAGAACCCCATGTGAGGCAATGTTTTGCATTTTGCTCCGTATATCCAAAAGATTACGTCATGAACAAGGACGATCTGATTGGACTTTGGATGGCGCATGACTTCATTCCTTGCAAAGAACAAACGGATTTGTACGACAAGGGGCAGGAGGTTTTTGGTGAATTAGTTTGTCGGTCATTTTTTCAAGATGTGGAAGAGGATCTTTCGGGGAATACAACATGTAAAATGCATGACCTTGTCCATGATCTTGCACAATCTATTATGATGGACGAGTACCAGTTGATTGAGCCCCACAAGTTGTTGGAAGTTTCAAAAATGGTTCGTCACTTGATGGTCTATAGTAGTTCATATCAATATTTTCCACTGAGCAGCAACCTCTTCAAAGATAAATCACTGCGTTCGTTTTTTTGGTTTGGTTATAGTTGGGAGCCTCCTTCGCCTTCCAACTTGTCCAGGCAAAAGCATTTGAGAGTCTTGAGTTTAACATATTGCAGTTTGGATAAAATGCCGATGTCAATTGATAGACTGAAACATTTGAGGTACTTAAATTTTTCTCAATCGGAAATCAGAAGTCTACCGGAATCAACAACCTCCCTCCAAAACTTACAGATGCTAAATCTCAGAAACTGTTGGAACCTTCGCACATTACCAGAGCGTTTGAAGCACATGAAAAATCTCATACATGTTGACAACGCCAACTGCAATGCGCTTAGGTCTATGCCAGCTGGCATGGGGCAATTGACTGGTCTGAGAAAGCTAAGCATGTTCATTGTGGGCGAAGACAATGGTCATGGCATAGGAGAGCTGAAAGAAATGAATCTTGGGGGAGAGTTGAGCATCAGGAATCTTGAGTACATAGAAAGTTGTAGGGATGCGAAGAATGCTAATTTGGTGCAGAAGAAAGATCTTAAATCTCTAACACTATCTTGGTCAGAGGGTAACCATAGTAGTGTGTCAGAAGAGTTTCTTGATGCCTCCAACCCAAATCAAGTTTAAAGAAGTTGAGGATAGAGGAGTATGGATGTTCAAACTTTCCAAATTGGATGGTGGAGTTATCAGTTGTACCCAATCTCGTGGAAATAGAGCTGGTAAGTTGTTTGAGATGTCAACATCTTCCAGCTTTTGGTGAACTCAAGTTTCTTAAAGTTCTCCGTTTTCAATCAGTGAGTCGTGTGAAGAAATTCATTGAGAATAATGGAGAAAGTAGAACAAATTTATTCCCATCGTTGGAGAGCTTGACTCTTGAATACATGTCTGATTTAGTGGAATGGGTGATAGTCAGAGACCATTTTCCAGTCCTTGGAAGCTTAATTGTTCGTGAATGTTATAAATTGTTGGAACTGCCAATTCTGCCATCGGTCAAAACGTTAGAAATTTGGAATGGAAGCGAAGAGTTGCTGAGGTCAATTATTAATTTTAAATTTCTTACGGGACTAAAAATTTTAGGCGGTACGAATTTGAGACATCTTCCTGATGGAACGCTGCAAGGCTGTACACTCCTCAAGGACCTGGAAATTTGGTATTTTGAAAAACTTGAAAGCTCGCTAGATGGCCTCTGGAGCCTCAATTCATTAGAGAAAATAGAAATATTAGGGTGCGGATTCAAGTCCGTTCCACCACCAAGCAATGAATTCCGTGGCTTATCTTCTTCTCTTCGTCAGCTAAACGATCGAAAATTGTGAAGAATTTACCCATCTGTCAGAAGGAGTGAGACACCTGACGGCGCTCGAGGGTTTGACACTTTTCAGATGTCCAAAGCTGAATTCGTTGCCAGAGAGTATCGGACATCTCACTGCTCTGCCAAATCTGGTAATCAGTTGCTGTGATGGATTGTGTTCTCTGCCGAATGAGATAGGAAATCTCATGTTTCTTTCTAAACTGGAAATTTGGTATTGTCGAAATATCAAGTATTTGCCGGAGGGGATGTGTAACCTTAAGATGCTCAGAGAGTTGATGATTATAGGTTGCCCAAATCTGAAGGGGGGGGGATGTGAGGAAGATAAAGGAGAGGATAGGCCGAAGATAGCTCACATCCCCATCATTACCATAAGTTAACATTGACCTTGAATTGAGAAGGGTTATTTATTTATTTCTTTGAGCAGACGATTTTATTAGAATTTAAAAGTTTTTTTTTATTGTTTAATTAGAATTTTGAAGTTATATTGAGAAATGAAAAATGATTTTATAAGAATTTTAAAGCTTTTTTTCTTGGTTTTATTAGAATTTTAAATTTATATTAAGAAGTCTTTCCTTCTTATTCTTTTCAATTTTTCAGAATTTTGCGAGGGATGAGAACCTGAACCTTACAATTCGTGGGTGTAAAAGAGCTAATCTAATAAAATTTTGAAAGAAACCGCACACTCTACAGCTGCAGCCACTGCTATCGCTGGTAAAAGTGGGAGTTGTACGATGTGGATATGGATATGTATCCCTCCCATCTATGTTCATCACCGTATGATGACAAAATAAAGAAATAATCCTGCTAATTAATTCCTCAGAACTTCAAATAACACAGACGACTGTATTCAGATATTGTATCTTACTGCTTTTAGGCTGCCTATTTTATAATCATCTACCACCATATCTAAATGGCTTCTTCATTCCTAGGGAAGACAAATGGATTTGGATTTGCACAAAAAGGGCAATCGAAAAGATTTTTGCTGAATGGAGGTGTTTTTTAAAGATCAGATGGGATCAGTTATGATGAGTGGGTGTAACAAGTGCTTGGAAGACCCAAATATGCTCCATTATCCCAGCATTTGTAGGAGTTTACTGCAGTTTAGTCCTCACATCAAGCGACAACCTGTTCATGCATCAATCGGTATATTCATTCCTTCTGGGTGATTACCCTAAACCTTCCTACTTGTATGCCTGCTGAGATAATAAAACTCAGCTTTTTAAAAAATCTTGGCATGATGATGGTCAGTTGCAGCAGGGATGGAAGTCTTCCATCTTTTTGGGGACCGAAGATTCTTCCAACTTAAGATTCTTGATCTAGAAATAATGGCAGCTTTGAAGTGTATCTGACAGAACTTAAGTTTTTGTTTCTTGACGGAATTCCCAAGCTGAAGTCACTGCTAGAGAGCATCACCACTCTGCAAACATTGTGGATTATCATCTCTGCCAACTCCATATTTAGGAAGTGGAGAGCAATGGTCAAAGATAGCTCACGTCCCTTTCATTCGCAACCATCTTCTGCTGGTACAATCCATTGCATATTAGCATCTGAAATTTAATGTTGTTGATTGACTGCGGAAGTAACCCCTCTACCTAGTGGCATACAATTATTAAGGATCCTGAGAATTTAGTTCATTTGATTAGCTGTGCAACTAATTTGTTAATGAATAATGCATCGAATTTGTATTAACTAAACATTTCTACCAAATTATGATGAGAGCATTCAAATTTGAAATCTTATTAAATTCCAAGTCAAAGTGTAGTTAAAAATAATGTTATCCATTGAAGAGCTTTCAGCCATTTGAACCTTTTTTTTCAGCTTTTACTAATGACAACAAACATATGCAGCTGTTTTTCCATGTCCAAAACAAGTTATATTCTCCTATCCAAACATGCAACCAATGCTTACAGAATTGCTTTTGCATTTACAATGTCGATCCTCATGTCAACTCCCCCATCATTTTGGGCAGCCAGGTCTTATCAGTAACAGATACTACACAGTTAGGTTGTGGCATGCTTACAAAACCTGTTCGCACTTCTTTACCATTCAGTTCCAAAAGTCCATCACAATTTCTTCAACCAAAACTTCAAGTATATCCCAATCAATGTCTGCACCAGTTTCAAAAGCTTCAACTTCAAAATCAGTCCATTTTCCCAAGGAATGACTCATTTCCCATTCTATTATCTCATCTGGAGTCATCCCAGCCATATTTGTCCACCTTCTGATCTCCATCCCAAGCTCTTCAATCAGCATTTCGGCATTCATGAACAAGGGTACTGTTTTCCATGCTTTGTATCCAGAGTTGCAGCGTCGACTATATTTTGAATCTAAGCACTCTATCACTGAATCAAACAGAAACCTTTTAACTTGACTGCTCTCTTTGATGTCCTCAAATCCCAGAACACAGCCAAAATTTGTCCACATGGCACCAGCAAGAGTTTCAAGCTCGTCAAGTAGAAAACGACCCATAAATGAACTCTTTATTCTCTCTGAATTTCGTGGAGCTACACTTCCAAACAACAGTTCAGCGTTCAAGATAACCTCCTTTACATAGGTGAGCCTGCTACCGATTAATCCACCATCGGCAAGATTGATGCTTTGTAGTATCTTAGATACATGGTTGAGAAGATCAGTCACCGAGTTCCTACATGTCAGTCCTTTAACAGAGGTTGCAGAATCCATAAGATCAGCATCAATCTCTATTGGTTGTAACTGATCACATGAGTGATCCACAGATTCATAAAGCAGCCTACGACCTGGAATCACAAGTTCAAAAGATTGTCAGCATAATACCAAAATGGACACTATCTCCTGCAGAAAAAATGTTCACAATAAGCTTTCAGCGTGTCCAGTCAAAAGTATTTCAGAGTTTCTGTGTTTGCATAAGTTACCTGAATTATCATCCACACTGCTAGAAAAACAACTGTCATTTGAGAATGAAGCTTCAAGAACAGATCCAGGACTCAGGTAGTCACCATCATGTGAAAATCCGACCGAAGTCCATCCTACCCTTCCTTGGGTCTGAAATTTAACAGCAGAAGTTGATTTATCAGTTTTAACTACTAGCATAGGCACTTTATACCAGTGCAGAACAACGATGCAAGTAAAAGAAATGACAAAAAAAAAAGATAAATTTCACTACATGTTTATCAATGTGACTGCAATACATTTATTTTGACAGTAAGCAACCAAAAAAAACTACTTTATCTAAAGATTATCTCAGCCTTTTTAAGGTGCAAAATTGTCAACTTAGCAAGTCAGCCATTGTATGGAAGCAAATCAGCATTCTCAAAATAGACATGCGGTCTAAACTGTTAAAATAGTCATGTGATTTGTAGACAAGGATGAAGACATTATTATATATGTCAGAATATCTTCATAATTTTGTTTCATGCATTAGCATTCTAATAAGCCGATGGAAGTTCAAAAACAGTCTTAATTAGAAGGGCAGTACAAAGTTGATGGAAAGCAAAGTAGAAAACTGACCTGGAAAGTTGTTTCTGCATTAAACATATGACCATCAGGAGAAGAAGGCTGCAGTTCAACTAAAGCTGATATCAACTCTTGGAGAATCATAGCAGTTGATCTCCTAGGTGCAGAACCTCCAGTTGCAGATTCATCTTCTTCTTGAGAGATCAGTTCCTTTAGTTTTTGTTCCAAAAGCGCCCCTAAAGTATCTCCACCCAGTGGCAATTTCCTCTGCAAGGATGTTTTGACATCGGATGGCAGCTTTCTTTCATGAGAAGCATTATACTCAATTTTATGCATTGATTCTGTCGGCCTCGAGGACAACAAATTTTTATGCTTCAAAGGGGAATTAAATGTAAAAGATATCACATCATGGTTCTTATTGCTGTTAGCTCTATTGCCTCCACTCTGACCAAGTGATCTGGTTTTGGTGCAAGCATGGTTCACGGTGTGAGCATTATGCTCCAATTCTTTTCCACTTATCAGATCACACTTATTGTGTTTCTGTCTTATAGATGTTGAACTACCAAGTCCAGTTGTTTCAAGCTGAGCATTGCCACTTACAGCCCTCCTCTTACGTATTGGGTTCCTTGACTGTGGCAAGGAATCATCTCGCCTGCTGCAGATTTTTCTTTCTGTGTCAGCCGCATAATTATCTGTCTTCGTAGACATCCGTGGTCGGGTGCGGCCATTTAAACTTCTGTTCATAACAACAGAGTCTTTTGCTCCAATAGCATTCACAGCTGAAGAAGCCCTTCTACTTTGCGGACTATTTAATTTGGGTCTTGGTTGAATTCTGCTACTGTCTACTGACATATGATTTCGGGTTTCAGTCCTCTGCCAGAAAGCAATAGAAGAGGGCTCATCCTTCGAAGACCTGCAATGCTGACTTCTGAATTGCCGTGGCATTTGGGCCTCTGAAAACACAAGTTTCCTTTCCAAGATGGGTTCCCTATATGCCAGTGGGCTATCTAGTCTTTCAGCAGCATTAGATAGTTTAATCTGATTTTCCTGATTTTCCTGATAAGTTTCATCCCTTTCTTGTTCAGGAGAGGATATGAGTGGCCTTGGCTTAATCCTTTCCAGTCCCTGCCAGGAGGTGTTGGCCATATTGGCAGCTGAGGACGGACAGACGTTTGGCTGCTGCTCCTCCACAGTTGGTCTACAATCCACTACATCAAGTAAATTACCACAATTTTTGCAAGAAGTCTGCCCCATCAAAGAATTACCCACATCCACATCATAATTCACATCATTTTGTTGTTGTTGTCCCATCAGATCTGGCGACATGACACCCAGTTCCATTCCATCCATCAAAACCACATTCTTGGGAGCGTAATTCATTGAACTTGAATAAGTAAGAGCACATTTTGCTCTATTGGTAGCTTGTAGCCCTGGTTCCAAAATCCGAGTGGCAGCATCAATTAACCTCGATGCCCTAGACACATTCCTGGAAGAGGAAATCCTAGGACTCTTCACTGGCGAAACAAACTTGGGATGATGATGCTTTCTTGATCTTGACAATACATTCCTAATTTGCAGAGCTTCAGCACCAAACCTAGTAACAGCCCGCCTCTCAAATTGCGCTGTCTTTTGAAGCTTTTGAGGCCTAGATTCAACCTTGGTACTTCCATCATCCAAGTTTAAAACTTCCCCATCAGACCCACATTGAGTATTAACAAATTTCTCTTCTTTAACAACAGATGTAGCAGAATTTGAGGATTTCTTCTGCTTATCTCGGTGTACTGTTGGAATTGATTCAAGACCCATAAGCCTAGCAACCAAACTTGCAGTTCGCATTTCAGGCTTTTGCTCTGAAACACTACTATGGTTTGCATTTTTCTTTACATTTGGAAAACCTCCACTGTTCTCATCAGCAATCTACACAAATCAAGCAGAAAACAAATACCCACAAATTCATTCAATAGAGCACTCCATTTTTAGGTTCAAGAAGCATAATAAATCAAGAAAGTACAGCACACACCAAATGAGGTTTAGTTTTAGGCATCTTCTCATCTCCAAATTTTTTTGCCGTTTGCTTTGCACGAACTAAAGGAGAGAAAAGCAAAAACAATGATTTAGAAGAAAACCAATAAATATCATGATTATGGATGAAAATAACTGAGAGAGTGACCTGAAGGAAGCATTTTTCTGGAGAAAAACTTTTTCTTAGCTAATTTTCGATTCCAATCAAAGAGCTGGAAGAAAATGCCGACACAACCACCAGGTCTATGAGGCCGTTTCTCTGTTATGGCCAGAGAGGATGAGGTTTTGCCTGTTGCTTCGTTCATCTTTTCAAAGACCAACTCACAAGATCAAGATTAAAACCCAGATGCTAAAAATGCTGAAAGTTACTTTCTTGAAATGCAAAAGAGTCAAATCTCAAGTCTCGAATTCCATCCGTTCAATAAATGACAAGAAATCACCAGAAAATCCATGTGAAAGAAAACTCAGGAAGACGCTAAAGAAAATACAATGTAGCAGCAGAGAAATCTAAAGAAAACACGAAACCAACAGCAGAAAACAGTAAAATCGTACACGAGAGTGACAGAACAAATAACAAAACGACGATTAAAAAGAAATAAAATAAAATAAATGTAGCAGAGAAAAGAAAGAGTAACTAGCAGAAAGAGAGTAAGAAAGTTTCTTTTTCTTCTTTTATATCTTTGTTTTTGCAGTTTTTGGGGTTAGTTAAACTTTGTATTTACTACATGTCTTGACTCAAAAGACCAGGTGATTCTTTCTCTGATAAAGAAAAAATGATGGACGATATGATAAAACGATCAAAATCAAGAAAATGATGAAGAAGAAGCAGAAAGATTAATTAATAAGGAAAGAATATAAAGAATGAAGTGATTGGATGGCAAATGTGCAAAGCCCAAGAAAATGAAGCTCGAGAAGGAGAAACAAGAGGATAATAATGATGATGGACTGCTGCCATTTTTTGCAGGAGTCGAACCGAGTAAAAGAACCCAAAAACATAAAGATCAAGAAAGCAAGACAGAACAAGAAAAAGGTTAGGTGCTTCTGCTGCTGCTACTGCGGCAGCAGTGAAAGGGGCTGCTCGTCGTCTTGACAGTAAGGAAAGAGAAAGAGAGAGTGGCTGTGGTGGTTCAATAATTTAATTTTTTTTTTTTTATTTCTTGTTCACGAGAGAGCTACCACGCGCAATGTTACAGCTAGAGAAGAACAGTGGTCAAAAAGAGAGAGAGCGTGTGTGTGAGTTTGATAATAAGACAAGAAGCAGATGTTTGTCCTTTTACAGATTCTTCCATGGCACGTACGCTCTTCTTGTTGCGCATCACAATCCCCTTGTATCTCCATTTTTGCCTATTATTGCTTTTAAACAATAACACTCGCTAATAAAAACAAACAATATATACTCTTTTTCTGTTGATTACTCAAGATTAGTTCCTAAAAATAAATACTACAAACTAATCAAAATTTATAAATATTCAAGATTAATTGAGTTGAGCAAATTCAAACTATTCAAATCTAATGATTTAATTGTAAATTTATATTATTAAATAGAGCGTCTATTTTTTTTAACAACGAGAAAGTTAAGAGTGAATAAAGATTGAACTTATGATGTTAATTTTTATAATATTTATCAATTGAACTACTAAATTATAAAAGAAGAATAGAATTAGCTAGATAGTTAATTATGATGATTTATTTTTATCTTTGTATGATCTTATTTGGAAAGTTTAAGGATTGCTTATTAGGTAATATTTTCTTCTAAGGTAATATCAAATTTTAAAGACAACATCATTGTCATATGAGGAGACTTTCCTTATGTACAGTTTGAGTCATTAATATTATTCATAAATGGATTTGCAAGAAAATTTGACTTTTGTTTTTGCCTAATTTTTATTGCATTTAAAATAGTTTATATTTGATTTTATAAATATTCCAATTATAGTAATTTTATAATTGAATTCATGTATTTAAGAGTTCAAGGGAAAAAAAAATCTTAGGGTAAGTATTTTTTACTTTTTTTCTTGATAATTGCACTCAACTTCGATTTTATTAACCGTTTAAATAATTTAACTATTTTTAATTTAAAATAATTATGTATCTTTCACTATTAATATTAACTTAAAAAATTATTTAATTCATATAGATAAGAATCTAATAACTTCAATATAAATAACTTATTTTAATTTAATAATTTTTATATTATAATCACTAAAAATTATTTATAACTTTATTAATTTGTTATGTTATTTTATTTTATGTTCAACTTATATTGTTAAAATTTTAAAAATAGTTATTTTTATTTGCTAATTTAATTATGCAATATACATTTTTATTAATTTTTTTTGAAACCAATGCTTTTAACAGCTTATACACATGATATTTACATTTAAAAAAATCTATGGTAAATTTAATTTTGATTGTTTTTCAAACAATTTTTAAAATAAAATTGATAGGATATAATACTAAAAATATTATATGAATTAAAAAATTGATACAAAATAAAATAATTAAAAAATTCTTTGTTTTAAAAAATAGAACCAATTGAGTTGATATAAATTCATAAAGTATTCTTTTTAGTTATTTTATTTTATATGAATTTTGTTAATGCATATGATAGTTTTTGTATTATATCTTTTCATTTTTATTTTAAAAATTGGATGAAGAAAAATAAAATAAAATTTACCATTAAGTTTTTAAAGAAAATGTAAATATCATTTGTATAAATACTTAAAAGCAGCAAATAATTAAATATTAAAAATATATGTTGCATAATTAAATTAGAAAATAATTAAAACTATTTTAATAAAATTTTAGCAATATAAGTTGAACATACAATAAAATAGCATAATAAATTAAAAAAATTATAAATAATTATGAGCGGAAATAAAAGTTAATTATTTGTATTAAAATTATTAAATTTTTATTATGTATGTATGATTGAATAATTTTTTAAGTTAATATTAATTGATGTGATAGTTATATAATCATTAAAAATTGAGGGTAACTAAGTCATTTAAATTGTTAATAAAATTAAAATGAAGTGCAATTATCAAGAGAATGAGTGTAAAAATTTCTACCCAAAACCTTACATGCATGTAGAGATAAGTTTTAAATGAAATTTCCACATTTTTAAATATAATTACAATATAAAATCTCCACATTTTAAAAAAATTTAAACCCTTCATAATATTTCTTTTTTATTTTTTATTTTTGACAAAATTGATTTGAAGTTTTCATTTTTCATCAACCATATAAATTTTAATTCAATATATGGAATGCATGACATGGTGGAATTCTTCAGTCTCATCCCAATTTTATTTTTAAAACAAAGGAAAAAGAATATAATATGCATGAAATGGTGGAGTATTATATGAATATGCTTGCCATGTTGAAAATATATAGATGCTTAATAAAGTTTTTATTCAAACAAATAACTTGCTAAAATTGAAAGAATAAAATTATGAGGAATTAACAAAAAAAATTAAATTTAAATTTTATGTATGAAAAGAATAAGTGTTGAAAGAGTTTTATTCTTTTTTATGAGTCCATCTGATTTTGCTTTTAAATAGGCAAAACTCTTATAACTACTAAATATTAGAAGTATCAAATACCAAAAAAATTATATTGCTACAATTAAATATATTTTTACATTTTAAAGAAATATTAAAGAAGGGTTTAAAAATTCAGTTTTTATTTGAAATAATTGTTATAACACAATATAAGGAGATATGGTTTGAAATTTTTTGCGTTAAAAATAATTTTTGTTGTATTTTTTTAACTTAATTTTTATTATTTAAAAAAATAATAATTCAAAACATAATTCCAGCAAATGCCACACAGAAATCTTGCCATTACCCCACATTCAACTACACATTGACTTTCATATTGAAAACATTTATTATTCAATTATTCAATTACCTTCATTTTAGATAAGTTGATTGAGATGTAAGTAAAAACCAAACTCCATCTTTTGTCCATACTTATATATATAAACATAACACATGAACAAGATGCTTCTAAGATAATTAAATCACATTAAAGAAATAAAAAAAATCTTTAATGCATCAAAACCAACAAAATTTAATTAATTAAATTAGAAGTTGAGATTAAAAATAAAGTTGAAGTAGTAACAGAGTAGTCAAGTGATAATTTCAAAAAAATTTAAGGGTGTAGGATTTAAAAAAGGGCTACCTTACTAGATAGTTCATCCATACATTAAAGGTAAAGGGTCATTTTAGCCCCTAAGATTTTCACTAAGGCTCAGATAAGTTCCTGATCGAATTTTAGGCTTAATAAAACTAAATTTTTTTTATTTTGATGTTTTTAAACCCCTCTCTAACATATGATTTATTTAAAATACAAACTTCCGTCAGAAAAGCATTTCACGTGGTAGACATATGAACAAATATGAACCCCACACCAGCCATGTCAGAAAGCCATTCCCATAGGGAAATATTTTCTCGTTCCTCATAATTTTCTTTTTTTTTTCTTTTCTTTTCTTTTCTTTTTTCTCTGTCATTTACACCATACACCAAAGACAGATAGCAACATTTATGTACATGTCTCCCTTTATCGGATCAAAAACCAGAGAATCGTGAAAAAAATTCTCAAGAAAAAAAATGGCAGCAGGCAAGGTAAGGGTTGCAATAGGCTTACAGAAGTCATAGCCAAGGAACCATTCCAAAGCTGAACCGACGCCACTGCTTCCTTCACCGAATTCTGGTGAAGTCTCATCACAAAATACAATGTTTTTACCTCCCTCGTTCCTCCGCTCAAGTGCAACCACATCCTCCTGATGTAATTGAGCTTTTACATCTTGTTGAGGAGCTCCGCAATAGAGAATCTCAATTGAAAATGGAGCTTGTATAGTTTAAATTGTTAAAAAAGAGTGTTGTTATTGCTTCAGATGATCCTAAGGAAGGTCAATTCCATGATAATTCCTTTACTGTGGCCAATGTTGCTCTAGATGATGCTTAAAAAGGCTCTCAAATTCAAGCATCTTGTTTATTACAGCAGGGGAAGAGCGCTATAATTTGATTAATGCTCTTCACAAGTCTATAAGAGGTAGTGACGCGGATGCTTCCATTTATTGTTTGGCACGAATGTTAGGAGGTGAGCAGCCTTTGTATATTGCTTGTTTGGTTTATTTTGTATTAAGTGGGTGTTTTGATGTAATGATTTTGGATTATTCTGCATGGTTGGTTTTTTTTTTTTTTTTTGACGTGGTAGGTGTGGGGTTCATATTTCTTCACATGTCTACCACGTGACATGCCTTTCTAATGGAAGTTTGTATTTTAAATAAAGCATCTATTAGAGAGGGGTTTAAAAATGTCTAAATCGATAAACTCTAGTTTTTTTTAGCCTAAAATTCGATCAGGAACTTATTTGAGCTTCAGTAAAAATCTTAAGGGCTAAAATGATCCTTTACCATACTTTAGATATGAGCTCCCAATTTAAAAATAATAAAGTTGAAAATAATTTGGACTTAAATAGCGAAAAAATAAAATTCACACTTTTTGTCTGATACGGTGTACTTTTTTAAGGAGCGTATTACGCCACTCATGACCATGCATGACATGGCCCCTTCTTTTTTTGCGATATCTCTTATTACATTATCATTCGCTTTTTCGAAATGGCAATTTCTTTCTGCATTTACCATATATTCTTTTGATTAAGTATTTATTAGCACTTATAACAATTTTAAATCGTTAATTATTGTATAAAATAAAAAATATAAATTTATGAAAATTCTAATTCATACAAGTGTATCATAACTAACACATACTTTAAACATTTGACATCTAACCGATAAAAATAAAATACATATTTTTACTTTTTATATTATAAATTCACTAAAATACACTCTAAATAGGTTAAACAATTTATAATTTTTTTACACCAATGATGGTGATTATTATTACTATCATCGTAAAGTTATCCAAAAATATAAACAATAACATATAACTAACAACAACAAAGCCGCATATATAATTAACCAAGTGATATATATTCATTCTAAAGTATAAAAGGTTGTGGATTAGATATAAGTCGTGGAACTTTCTAATAAATGTTAAAAAAAAAAAAAAAAAAAAAACAAAAGCACCATCATTGGTAGCATCATTTAGACACCAATTCGTAGATGATGATAAAGAAATGAAAATAAAGATTAAAAACTTACAATTTTTCGTTCCCATGTTTACTAAATTTAAACGAAAATATAAATTATAATTCCAATTTATATTATTATGTATTTTGGTATACATTTAATTTCAATTGATGAACTATTCATCTTTCCTCTAAAAATAATAATACTTTCCATAAATATTGAAAATAAACATATTTTTATTTCTGTTAAATGAAAAATTAAATTAATTTGGTATTAAAAATTTTTGTATTTAAAATTTAAATTGATTTTTTTTTAAGAATAGTTTGCCCAATCATGCACTTTTACTCAGAGAGAATACAGCAAAAAAAAATGCAGAGAATAAATTAAGTGTAAATCCTCAAAAGCAGAAATGCCCTAGAAAACAGTATTATTGGACAGGGAGCCAAAGCTACCGTAAAGATAAAGCAAACTGGCGTCTACTGTAGTATAAGTAACTAAGACTGTTTCACGTTAGTTCCCATGGAACCAGCAAAACTGGACGCAAGCCGAGGTATATTATTGTTGTCTACATTGATGAAGACGATGGTTAATTAATTATACAATGTTTACACAATAAATAAGCTATTATAATTATTTACATCCGATCTTCATAAACTACAAATGAGACTAGGTCTTGTTGAGTTATGGACAAGTTATACTAATGCTTCATGTAAGACATTTCATTTATAACAATATCAGTCATAATTTAAACTTGAACGTAACTTAAACAATAACAACTTTTTACCAACTGATTTAATGCTGCTACTTAACTCTATTTTTGATAGGCTGGCTAATGTAGGGCAAGTAATTGTATAAAAACTATGATTATATATTAATTGGTCATGAAGCAATTGCCCCCTTTTTTTCCAACAAAGATCATGAAGCAATTGTCATATCATGATATAAAGAAATATATAATAGTTTTATTTTTGTTTGTTAGTTGGTAAAATGCTTGAATTCATATAGCACAAACATGTGACATGCTTGCTCTTTTGAATGAAAATGGATGAGGACAGAGTGTAATTTACAACTTTGATGTGATTTTTGTGGTCTTTGATGCATCCAAGGAACATGGAAAATAGCTAATGCATATTTTAAATAGATCACCAAAGTAGCTTGTTTGAGTTTTTTTTTTTTCATTTAAACCGGGTGGACTTCTATTTTTTTTTCCAATGACTAGGTAGAATTCTAAGTTCCTCTCTATACTTTTACCTAGAATGATTTTTTTTTTTTTTTTACCAGGGAGGTGAGGGGAGAGAAAATCTGAACCTCAACCTCTAAACGGAGCCAGTTCCGTGGCTGAAACTAATCGGTCTAAAACAAGTAACTCAACACTTAAACGCCTAGAGATGCTGTCCCTAAAACTTGAATTCATGACCTTCAAGGATTATGGGATCACTCTTACCACTGGAATCAAGTGTTAGGTGGTGCCTCAAATGACTTTAGTCTTTACCAAAGAGATAAATAATTATTCAAAATTTTATTTCATTTTCTAATTATCTAACAATATTATATAAACATTTTTCTTATAATTTATATATACTTATTTTCTTAATATATTGTATATCTAGTGGTATGAAATATTTAAAATATTGTATTATTTTTCACAAATTAGTAATACAAAATAATAATTTTTACTAAATTTTCAGTTATTAATAATTTCAATTTCAACGCTTCAAAAAAAAAAAAAAAATTCAATTTCAAAACCATGGACTGTAGTTTAAATTAAAGGGTCAAAATAGAGGTCCTATAACTTGAAGATTATCAGGTCGACCCCCTAGTGGCATAGTGTCTTGAATTGACAATCACCACTTCATTCTTTTTTAGCGTTATCATCTATTAAATATGAAAGAATTATTGGATGGACATCAAGAAAAAATTGTCCTCCTAAAAGATAATTTTATCATTGTATTTTTACCTTACAAAGGGGATTTTTTTTCCCCAAAGGGATTAACCCTAATTTAGGCCCTAAACTATACAAACAAGCTACTTTTAGCTTTTGGTGTTGCTTTTTCCCCCTCATGTTATCACTATAATTTTAAAAAGGATCAACCAAATCTTTATTTTTTCCAGTCATGAGGAGGTGTTTCCCTATTATATTAGATATAAATTTAGTTTTTATTAATACTTTATAGTTATCATTGAATAAAAAATTTTTATCTTAGGACAAATCTAGCATAAAACTTTATTTGGTGCAATCAAAATTTTTTTAACATTGTTATAATTTTTTTTCATATGATATATTCAATATTTGATAGTTATAAAAATTTTAATTAATTCAAAATTTGAGTTGGATAAACTAATAAAGAGGACAAAATTAAATGTGTTTTTTTATATATAAAACTTAAATATGAGACTTTAGTTCCTTATCACATGGACAACGGATGTTGGTATTGTTCTAGTTTATTTAAACACTAATTTAAGACCAAAAAGAAAAATTAAAAAGCTCAACCAAGGTGAATTGGGTGGTTTGACTGTTGGCCACATGAGACCTGCTTTCACCCTCAAGATATATAAACTCTTTGGGATCCATTTGTGAGCCTTTTCATATTCCAACCGATACCATCAATCGGTGAACGTGATGGTATGCTCGAATTAAATAGGTATTCTCTTAGGCTAACATACATAATTGACTGTTGAAATTGTTAAGAAAATAAAAGTTAAAAAAAAACCAATAAGAGGCTGCAGTTTTTTTAATTTAGTTGGGCTATATATCTAATGTGTAGACGAGGGACCTGTCTCTTAAGACGCTTCTTCTTGGAAAGGGACTGCTCGAATCACTGTAGCCTGTGCTTCCTCCTACATCTATTTGCCATGTCGGTGGACATATTTTTACTGTTTAATTTGGTTAATTTTCTCAATCCACAGTGTAAAAGAAACTAGCAATTGAGCAACAACACAGTACATTTTTTTAATTAATATTTTGTAGCCAAATCACACATTGCAAAACAATTAAATTTTTAGATAAGATATTAGGCTTTTTTTTTTTAATTGTATTTGGGGTAAGAAGTGGGAAAAATATTTAATTCAACTCTTTTTATTTACAAATATTGATAAAATTTGTCAATCTAATTGTAAGTGACCATTTTTATGTTTATAAATTTCGACTTGTTGAATTTCCAATGACTACATTAATGTAAACAGATTTCAAGTTTTATTTTATAAATATGCGATTGTTTATTCAAATTATTTGATTAACATTTACATGCATGTTTATTTCATTTATTTGTCTAGTTATTTTTTTATTTTTATCGCAAATGAAATTGTTGACTATTACTGAAAATTTATCGTTTAATAAAAATTATCCTTTAACAGAATGTTCACAATTTTTACTACTTAGTCTACCCATAGGAGACAATAAAAGATTATAAAATAATTTTTCAAATTAAATACAAATTAAAATATAAGATCTAAATATATAATCAAATTTTTTTTTAAAACACGCCAATGTCAAAGGATGAAATTATTTTGTACTAAATGAATTTAACTTTTTCACTATGTGAATCTACCTATTTAATGACTTCAAAACTATATACTAATTAAATTTTAAAACATATATTAATTCCAACATGATAATATCTTAGTTTAAAACATACAATTATAAATTTTATCATATATATTTGTGGCTCAATCCAACTCTAACTCTAATGTATATAGCAGCTAACCCTTAATCACCATGCATTGTCTTCCATTATAAACTAAAATTTTCTATATGAGACCCATGAAACTCTAAATATTGTATGCAATATGTAATTTTATAGGTTAAAAAGATCATGAATATTCCCCTGTTGATTGGAACGAAATGCTGTAGATTCATCCTCCAGTGAGCCCACAGTGAGAAACAATATAACTTATTAATTTTTCAACAAAGTTTAGTTTAGCTCCAATATCCTAAATTTTCTAAAATTTAGATTTGTTTTTTCAAGATTATCTGCTCTTTTATAACTAGGCATCTAATTCGTGTTTTTTTTTTCCAAAAATGACTAAAATATGAATACATACAAATTATATGACTTTGATTGACAACTTATATTTCATGACATGCTTGTCAGGATTTTTTTTGGGTGTTTCTTTTTTCTATTCCTTAGTTGTCTGCGAAATCCCAACTTCAATTTTTTAAGTCATTTTCTATTAAACTTTATAATTTTAGTAAAAAGTTGTAACATTTACTTTAATTTTAGCATTTAATTAAACTGACACAAATTAATATTGAGAAATTCTATCTCTAAATTGTATTTTTCTTGTACTATACATTCGCGAAATTAATTAAAATAGTCATAAAAAAATGAGATTTTTATTAAAATGGCTCAAAAACTTAAGTCAACAACTAAAATATCCAATTTTTTTTTTATCACCAACGTGTCCTTAAATAAAAAAATATTTACACGAATGCACCCAAATTAACAGCAAAACCTAATAACGTCTTCATTCCTTTAGCTCAAAACAATTGCACCTTAAGCTCACAGCGTCCTCCTTCATTTCTTCTTCTTCTTCTTCAAAAAAAGCAACCAACATTAATAAAACCAAAAATCTTCAACAAACCAAACAAATTCTTATTGATTTCTTCAAAAAAAACAAGAAACTCAAGATACGGAAAACAAATCTCAACAACGATTCAACAAAAAATCAAAGCATTCTAATTCAGACCTCAAAAAGCTTCAACAAATCAAAAAGAAGAAAAAAACCAAGCTGAACTTCATCAACAAATTGTAGATGCAAGGTAATACATTGGGATAAAGATCTCTATAAATCTTTCAAAAATATTAAAAAATCATATGCATGCATCAAACCCAACTATTATCATCAATAAATCTAAAAAAACTAGTGTTTCTCCAAAAATTGACAGTTGATTTTTGTAAAATAATTCTGCATTCAATTTATTAATAAACCAAAAAATTTTTACATCTTTTGCTCAATTTCAATTAAATTGAGTATATTTCATGTTTCTGAAACATATTTACATCTTCTGTATGAAAAAATTGAAACCAGAAAATTATTTATACGTTTTTCTCATTTTAGAATTATTTTGGTATCATTTCAGTTTTTGATACATTACAATTTTATATATGTTGTTTTTTTTTAAAAATTTTTGAATGCTTTCAGTATCACTTAACTTTATGAAACACATTACAATTATATATATGTTTTTTTTTTAACAATTTTCAAATACTTTGAATATCAATTAAGTTTTTGAAAGCACATTACAATTTTATATTTGTTTTTTTTTAATTTCGAATACTTTCAGTATCATTTAAGTTTCTGAAACAAATTATCTTTATAGGAAACGAGCAGTTAGTTGTTTTTATTCAATACAATGGTGAATGAAGTGACTTCACATACAAAAACTTTCAAGTGATAGGAATACAAATTACAAAAGATTGCAACTACCAAAAGTTGATCAATATAATTTTCGATCGATTGAAAATGCAGAATGAAGTTTTTAAAATGCAAATCAGCTACCAAGTCAAGGCAAACTACCCAACACTTGAAATTCAATATGACTCCACTCTACTTTTCTATATACTGTTGAAAAGCACCAAATCAGATCAGACAAAATTGCCTTTATGCATCAAATTGAAAAAAAGAGAAAACAACAACACATTCTTCACTTCGACTCCAGTAGCTGCAACTTCGCAACCTGGGCAACAATCGACAAGCATAAACAACATGAAATATGTTTCAAATATCATTGATTTTGCCAACCAAATTGAAAAGGATAATGAAATTCAAAGTCCTCTCCTTAACCCTTCAATAATAAGCAACACGAATGTCAAAAAAATTGAAGCTAATCAAATCTTCAACAGCAAACAGACACTGAAAACTGTTGTCAAATTTTATGAGATATCAAAGTATTTTCAGTTCAGAGTCATCAGATCATGTCTAAGAAAATACTACATTGATTGCATAGATGATAATTGCAGTTGGAATTTGAAAGCAAGTCAATTTAGAAACACATCAATGTCTCAAATTCGACAATTGACAAAAGAACATACCTGCAACTTGGAAGCAAGAATTGGCAGCCACCGTCATGCAATAAAGAATCTTATTGCAAATTGCATAAAGTCCAAATACACCAGCATAAAAATGGTGTATGCGCCTATAGACTTAATCAGAGACATGCAAGCGGAATATAGAATCTTCGTCAACTATATGAAGGCTTGGAGATCTAGAGAGAGAGAGAGCTCTAGAACACATTTGAGGGAAACCTGATGAATCCTTTTCATTTCTGCCTAGTTTCCTATACATACAACCAACCAACCCAGGATCAGTGGCAGAACTTAAGACAACAAATGATGGCATATTATTATATGTCTACATAGCATTACATGCAGGCATAAATGGTTGGAAACACTGCATACTGGTAATTGTCGAAGATAGTACTTTCCTAAGATCAAAATTTGGAGGAATACTCATTTTAGCTACAACACAAGATGCATCCAGAAAGATATTTCCATTAGCCTTTACTATTATAGATTCAGAAAATGATGCGTCTTTGGAGTGGTTTTTTGTGCAAGTGAAGAAAACGTTTGGCGTGACAGATAACTTGTCAATAGTATCTGATAGGCATGAAAGCATTATTTCAGCAGTGAAAGAGGTGTACCCTGAAGCAGCACATGCATTTTGTATATTTCACATCATTAACAACTTGAAAACAAAGTTCAAAAGGAACATATTTCAAATAAAGGAGTTATTTTTTGTTGCTGCAAAAAGCTACAAAATAGAGGATTTTGATAGGAATATGTCTGAAATAAGAAAGATCGATGAATGAATATATTAATACCTACAAGACATAGGATTTGACTAGTGGACAAGGGTACATTTAGCAAACAACAGATTTAGAATGATGACTTCAAACATTGCAGAATCGCTCAACTCAACCATAAAAAATGCAAGGGAACTTCCAATAACGACTATGCTTGAATATTTGCGAGGTTTGACGTAAGAGTGGACATCTACAAACAAAAATATAGCACTGAGTACATTCAGAAAGCTAGGAAAGAAGCCAGAAGAAATACTCAACCAAAACTACATTAAATCTTCAAAATTAAAGGTCAGCTCTAAATAATATTTATTTGCTTTTTGGATTTTGTTTCTCTTGTTCATAGCTTAATAATTTTCTTATCTTGTCATATAGTGAAAACAATATGACTCAATGTTTTAAAGCTGATTATCTGTACATATCTTTTCTAAAATTAAATCCTTTGGGTCTCCATTAAGTATCTGATAAATAAAAATATATATATATTAGAATCTTTACATGTCAGAAGATCAAACAATGAACTGTTCAGTGTCTATAATGAGGAAAAATAAGAAATAGTCAACCTCAAAGACAAAATATGCACTTACAACAAATTTCAGCTTGATGAACTACCATGCGAGTACGCATTAGCTGTTCTCAAGGAGTTAAATCAAGAGCCTTACACCTATTCATCACATTTCTACACCAAAGAGGCAATGCTTGCAATATATGAAGCAATAGTCTACCCTTTGCCAAGCCAATCAATATGGTGCATTCCAAATGCGATTAAAGACATGGTGGTACTACCTCCAAACGGAAGAATTCGTGCCAAAAGACGTAAAAAGAAAAGATTCAAAATCCATGGAAAACTAAATCACAAAATAAGTGCAGAAAGATGTGGAAAGTATGGACATAACAGACAAACATGTAGAAATCCACCAAAGATGCAGTGAAATTTAGAATAATTTTAGTATATTTTCGGTTTCAATATGAAAAATTGTCTCACACATATATAGTGACATTAATAAAAAAATAATAAAAGTTGCATTCATATTTTTTTCTATATATTTCTGCAGATAAAATTACAGTTTTTAGTTTTATATATAAATATTTATTATTGAAACTAGAACAGAAATCCTCATATTGTACGTTATTCACAACATGAAAAGCTGGAAATTAAAAAACAGTATCAAAAACTAAAATGCAACTAAAACAATACCAAATTACATAATAAACATAAAATAGCAGAATCTTATCACCAACAATAGATTTAAAAAACTTATAATCCTAAACATCCTTCTAAAGAAAAAACAAAAAAAAAATTAAAAATGAATTATTTGGACTTAAAAGTAAAAAGAATAAATATAAGATAGCAATAAAAAAACTACCAA
>CATIWM010094105.1:0-10365 GCA_949671775.1 Mallotus repandus | reverse complement strand
GTTCAATATTAAGTCATTATAATGCCTCCTATAAAATCAACACTTGTCAAGCCTTAGATTATTGTATATGGACCTACCAAAGCAGGGTGCATTAAATCATCCGGGGAAGGCAAGTCCGATAATGGTGCCATCAAACATTTGATATGGTTAGACTTAACTGGGTTATCAAAACAATTTTCGACCTAGGGTATTAGATGGGAATTTTTAGCCAGGACCTATGATGACAAATCCCATACCTTTCAAGAGTTACAAGAGATGTAATTGGCATTGTTACCTACCTAACTAGCCATATCTTTAGGCAATTGGCCAAAGCTCACTTAAAGTATGGTGAAATATGGATCTTCACCCACTACAATTTACAAGTTAACTTGAGTGCTATTAATTTGAATAAATTTTTTTAGGATTTATAACTATGCCTCATTAAAAGAACTTGATAAAATACTAAATATAGTGCATATATATTTGTTGTAGATAATGGCATAAAACACAACATCTAATTTATCACTACGATCGATCCTTGAGAATGATAAGCTTAATGGGACTACCTTCCTTAACTAGTACGAAAGCTTAAGAATTGTTCTTAAGTAAGAAAGAAGGGAATATATCCTCGATCAACCTCTTCCTGATGGACCAGCTGCTAATTCCCCTAAAGCTCAAAGGGATGCTCATAGTAAGCATCTTAATGATTCTATAAATGCCACTTGCCTCATGCTCGGATGCATGGATTCAAATCTCCAAAAGCAACTAATGGAGATGGATACTTATACCATAATTGTCCATCTCAAAGAAATGTTCCAAGCAAAAGCTAGAATTAAAAGGTTTAGCACCATAAAGGCACTGCTTTCTTACACGTTGACTACTGGCAGCTAAGTGGCTCCCCATGTTCGTAAGATGAAAGGTCATCTTGAAGATCTGGAAAGGCTTGGTCTTAAGATCGAGCAAGAACTAGCCATTGATATTATTCTCCAGTCCTTACCGAAAACATATGATGCGCCTATTATGAACTATACATGCATGGCATCATCAAAATTATTTCTATATTGCATAAGATGCTTAAGACTGCTAAGACGAACATCAAGACTACTAAGGATGCTCTAATGGTTTATAAAGTAAAAGGTATAAAAATGATAGGAAAGGGTAAAGGCAAGAATAAGGCTTCTAAATGCTATCAGAAGCCCCAGCCCAAGCCTAAACATGCACCCCAAGCAAAACCATTAAAGGAGGAAACATGTCGTTTCTACAATGAGTTGGGTCATTGAAAAAGAAATTCCAAGCTCTATATGGACTATATGAAGAAGAATATTGGTAGTACAACTACCTCTTCAGGTATTCAGGTTATAGGAGTCAATTTATCTACTTCTTATTCTCGAGTATTAGATACCGACTCTAGATCTCACATTTGTACTAATTTTCAGGGTCTAAAAAGGAGTAGAATCTTGGTTTAAGGCAAAGTGGACCTATAAGTTGAAAAAGGAGCAAGAGTTGTTGCATTAGCTGTAGGAACTTATGATTTGACTTTACCTAGTAGACTTGTTTTGAGTTTGGACAACTGCTATTATGTACCTTGTGAGCGACCTTTCCAATTTTTTTTTAAATGGAGAGATTCTGAGGGTTATGGCAACTTTGCCGAATGGGACATTCGTTCCATTTACAAGACAAGGACAAATGATTCATCTTGGAGGGTTATGAGATGCTTTGTGTTTAGAGTCGCCACCTGGTTTTTAGAAAACCAGGAAAATATGAAAGGGACAGCATTGGGTTACTCAACAAGTATCATCCCCAGCAAGATTTTAAGCTTGGGAGATCTCATCCACTTTTTGACAATTTCTCATTTTAATGCTCAATATATGGCTACTGCAGTACCCTAGTTTTTGTAAGGATGGTTGATATAAATGCATGCACACATGCACGTAGAAAATAACGGAAAGTAAATACACCTGCAAAATAGAGGTTAACACATCTATGTGCAATTTCATCTATTCACCCACTCGAACAACATATAAGCATAACGAACATGATTGGTGCATCATGGTTGAATAAACAGATGCATGTAGATTATGCTCTAGTAGGAATTATTATAAAGCATTTATAAATGATGAGATAAATAGTAAATGATGGTGCGCCCTTGTGCGCGTCACGTGGCCTTCCTAGGCTCCGTTTACGCTACTGTAGAGGTGCTTTTTGGGGTTTTTGGACATTCTAGATGTTTTTTTAAGGTTTGTTTTGTCAAAATCGTCTTCCATTTTTGTGCATGAGCAAAATTTGTTTGGGTGTGATCACGCGCTACAAATTTGCTCACGCGCTACCTCTCGGGGTTATGCGCACTATTTTAGGGTCACTTCCAGAAGTTTTAAGGGCTTACAGACATGTATCTAATGTCCATTTCATCAAAATTGACTTCTAATTTTCCCAAAGTTGAACTTCAACTTACCGGTCTAATGAGTTGCTAGTTTTAAGCAACAAGCAACTTACCACTCCGATAATTCGTAGTTCATGAAATTGGGGTGCAATTTAATGATTCAGAGGTTGATTTTGCTCGGTTCGGGATTTTTAGATTCTCACTATGCTTTCGAGGCAGTATGAATGAACAGACACTTGTCATATTAAAAAAGATGTTTTCATCACTGGACATTTTGGGGACAGTCAAAATTTGATGTGTGACAGTTGCCCCCTGTTTTACATGCATTGTATAGTACTCTAGTACCGATGTCAATACACAAAAAGCAAATGTAGAGATGCAAAAATAGTTTTCCAAAGAGGTACTTACCTAATGTTGTGCAGTTTTAGTCTCTTAACCTTAGGTTTATCATTTGTTGATGTTGTTTCATTTGGTTGACGGAGTCATCGCTTGTTTGTGTGCCTCGTATTTCCCTCGGGTGAGGCGAGATGATGCTTTCATAACCTCCTTAGGTATCAATGCAAATGCTACTAAGCATATGACATGCATTTAAGTAGATTGGAATGCTTCTAAGCAATGAGATGCTACTAAGTAGGTGAAATGCTTCTAAGCAGATGAGATGCTTATAAGTGGGTGAAATGCTTCTAAGTATAGACCAAATGCTACTTAGCAAAGAAAATGCTTCCAAGCAAATGAGATGCTTCAAAGCAAGTGAAATGTTTCTAAGTAGACAAAATGCTACTAAGTAGAGAGAATGCTTCTAAGCAGATAATATGATTCTAAGTAGATAAGATGCTTCTAAGCAGATGAGACGCTTCCAAGCAAATAAAATGCTACTAAGCATATGAAAGGCTTCTAAGTGGATGAGATGCTACAAAGTGGTTGGAAAATGCTCCTAAGCGGATAAGATGCTTCTAAGTGCATGAAATGCTCCTAAGTAATGAAATGCTACTAAGCAGATGTGATGCTACTAAGTAGATGCGATGCTTCTGAGCAGATGAGATGCTTCCAAGTAGATGAAATGCTGCTAAGCAGATGAAATGGTACTAAGTGAATGAAATGCTTCTAAGTTGATGAAATGCTTCTGAGCAGATGAAAAATGTTTCTAAGCAGTGAAAAAGCTTCTCATCAAAAAAGTGCTACTGAGCAGTGATGATGCAATGATTATGTCATCATTTGTAGTATTTCGAGTGTGATATCATGACATGTCAATTATGCTAATTGTAGATGCGACATGCTTGTGTTATCTGTGCTTCATTTTTCTTTTTTTTCACAGGCACAATGATGCAGTTTGGGATACATAGAATTATGCAATTGGAGATACATGCAAACATGCATATTTCACGCAAGATGATTCAAGCGAGTGAGACAAGCACATGATAGTGATACTAAATTAGGCACATGATATGCAAGCATGCGTATGCAAATGCAATGACCACCCCTTTAGGCATCACCCTTGATACTCATTAACAGTATCAAGGGTTCTTAAAATTCTCTAGCAAAGTGAAGGGATACATAACACTCTCTAGTAGTGTTAAGGGGTTTACTAGCAATGCTACCGTCACCTAATCAGGGTTTTAGGTAGTGCTAGGATCACCTAATTTGTGTCAATGTCTCCTTCACCGATTCAAGGTTGTTACGTAGCACTACGATCACCTAATTTGTGTCGTCCAAAGTAGTAATCCTACCCTCACCTGATTAGGGTTTTAGGTAGTGCTACGATCACCTATTTGGTGTCATGAAAAGTTAAATTGTGATTATGGTTGTGTTTGGTGTGTGATTATGATTTGTGTGTTTGGATTTATGTTTTCTTACTTTTTTGCTTTTATAGTAGATACTCTTAGATTTTGATGAATTCTTATTGGATGTTCTTATATGTGTTTTCCCGATCTTGATCGTTGTTGAAGACTTTTGGATTTGTATTGGTTGGTTGCCGGTCAAAGTTATTCCTTTATTTTGATCTTCTTGTACATGCTTCTTGATCTTGATCAGCGATGATGATATTTAAGTTTTATTTGGCTAGTTGCAGCTTAAAGTCCTAAGAAGGCATTTATGAACATGTGAGCATGAATTTATTATTACTTTGTTTAAAAAGAATTTTTATTCTTGAATTTATGCATTGAATTAATCATGGTTAATTGAGTGCTTCTATTTTTAGGTTCTTGCAATTGATCCATTGATGCCATGAGTTGTATGTACTAAAGCATTTGAGTTGCCTTAACTATGATAACCTTTAGTTAATACTTGCTCAGCAATTTGAAAACATGATCCACAACTCGTGGTCCAGATTGTTTGTGTTACCAAGTGGAGAGCAAGCTTCCTAAGTGAATTTCAGAGGAATGTCGGAGATAGAACTTATAAAGAATGCAGATGAATAGAATAAATTTTGATTATCAAAAGGCTTTTGAGCAGGAAAGTGATAACTGACCATACATTATTTATTTTTGTGTATGGATCTCCTTTGTTTGGTACCCCTACCATTCTCGTATTACTGAGCATGGCTACCGCCGAAAGGTTGCACAAAGATTTATTATTATATTTTTTTGCTTTGTTTTCCTACATTTATTTTCATCTTTCTCTTCTCAAGCATTCCCCGCATTCTGTCACTCAGCGTGAATGTCGTCAAGGAGTTCATTAAATACTCATACTCAATTTTGAGCTTTAGAGTATATGAGTATGGTCTTGAGATCACTACCATCTCTGATAGTTATCTTGATAACTGAAATTTTTTTTATTCATCGATGTCCTTTATAGTTTTTTTTGTGTATTCTTCCTACATCCAGGTGGCAGGCAAGCATTAGATTGATTAAAGTTAAGAAAGTCCTGACTTAAAGGTGTTGATCGTGCTTAGGAAATCATGAAATGGGCATTAAAGGAAGATTATAATAATTGTAATAAGCTCACTTGGTTTTGATATATGCAATTCATGGTTGAGATGAAGAGCCATTTTTAATTTTAATTTTATTTTTAATCTATGAACATAAATGCAGATGTGTGTTTTAAAGAGAGAAGGAAGAGAGCACTCCTTGTATAGAGGTGGTAACGATGGCGACACTTGTCAATTTATTATGCTTGATGTTTCCATTTCTGTTGAATGTTCATGTTGCTGTTGCTGCATGTTGTATGCTTTAAAACTATAGCCCTTGCTATATTCTTGTGGCTATAGCTCTTGCTATGTCGCATAACCCTTGTTGTATCGCTTTCTGAGCAGCTTTCTTTTTTACGTGCTTGGATTTTCTTTAACTTGAACTGTTGCTTTAGCCTATAAGATAAAATAAAAGAATTGTAGTTTGGATTGGTTATGTCTTTAGACAATAATTCTGAGCCAGGGTATATTCTTACTTCCCCTTTGTTGCGTTGTTTCTACTGATTTGGCGGAGTTGCTCTTACTTATTGGTGCAGTTGCTCTTGCTTATTGGTAATCTTGTTGTCCATGTTGGGAGGGCTTTGTGCTTTTATCCTTATTTAACAATCTTGTTGGGATATGGCAATTGCAGCGCTGTGTACATTTTGCTTTAATGACTGTAGCCCTTGCTTTACTGATTGCAGTCCTTGCTTAACAGATTGTAGCTCTTGCTATAGTATATGTTGCCCCTTTTGCAATTATAGCTCTCGTTGTGTTGTCTGTAGCCCTTGTTGTACTGACTGTGGTTCTTGTTATGATGACTGCAGCTCTTGCTGTAGTTTTTGTAGCTCTTGTTATGATTATAGCTCTCGATATGGTGTCTATAGCACTTGCTGTATTGACTGTGGTTCTTGTTATGATGATTGTAGCTCTTCCTGTGTCATCTGTAACCCTCGCTGTAAGAGCTTTAGCTCTAGCGGTGATGACAATAGCTCTAGGTGCGATGATTGTGGCTTCAACTGTGAGGACTATATCTCTGGATGTGATGACTATAGCTCTAGCTGTGATGATTATAGCTCTAGCTGTAATGAATATAGCTCTAACTGTGATTACTATAGCTGTAGCTGTAATAACTGTGGCTCTAACGGTGATGAATGTTGCTCTGGTTGTGAGGACTATAGCTCTGTTGTAAGGACTGTAGCTCTGGCTGTGACTACTATAGCTCTGGCTATCATTTTTATAGCTCTAGCTGTGATGATTGTAGCTCTAGCTATGATGATTATAGCTCTAGCTATGTGGACTATAGCTATGGTTATGGTGAATATAGCTCTGGTGGTGATGACTATGGCTCTAGCGGTGATAACTGTAGCTATACCTGTGAGCACTGTAGTTCTACCTGTGAGGACTGTAACTTTGGTTGTGATGACTGTAGCTCTAACCATGATAGATATAGCTCTAGCTGTGATAACTGTAGCTCTGGCTGTGATAATTATAGCTCTTACTGTTTGCCTTAGCACTTGTTGTATGTGTTGTTCTGGTTGTAGCTCTTGCTGTTGGATTTCAGTACTCATTGTCTGTGTAGCTCTAGTTGATATGATTTTAGTACTTGCTGTTTGTGTAGCTCAAGCTGTCTGATTTTAGCTCTTGTTGTCTATGTAGCTCTAGTTGTAGCTCTTGCTATGGTATTTGTAGCTTTTGTTGTAGTGTCAGGCTAGGCTTTTGGAGCTGGCATCTATGTCTTAGCAGGTGCAAACCTTGCCTTACTTGAGTTTCTTTGCTGCCCATATAGGTGCTTGCCCCTTGAGAGTGCTTATATGGATTGATGGTATCTTTTAGCGATTCTCATCTTGATATGGATGTCTCAAGACCTTTATTGGTATGATTTCTACTTCCTTGAGAGTTCTAATCTTCCTTGAATGTTTGGGTTTATGGCTTCTTGTTGCGTCGCCTTTTTATCATGTTCTTGCTTATGATGCATGTTTCGCATTTCTATATAAATGTTTATGGTGCATGTTTTCCATGTTTGTGTATGCAATGATCATTTGTATGTAAATGTTTCTGATTCATGTTTCCATGTTTGTGCAAGTTGTGCTCATGTTGCATGTTTCTAATGTTTGTGCACACAATGCTCATTTGTTTAAGGCATGTACTTCCGTGTTTGTGTATACTATGCATATGATGCATGTTTGTGATGTTTGTCAATGTAATGCTTATGATGCATGTTTGATGCAAGGGGAGACCATTCTGAGATTGCTCATTATTGGCAAGGGAAAGAGGTAGATCATCAAAATGAAGTTAGGGTATCTAAAGATTGAGACTTGTTTACTAGAAAAGAGGAGAAAGCCATTAGGCAAAACTGAAGTATGACTTGGGTGCCAAGAATAACTGAGAGGGCAATGGAGCTTTGGCTTTTAACCTTAGGTTCCTTTCATTTATCTTCATTTGATTTGAATTTTCTTTTCTCGTCCGAGGCAGTCAGTCAAGTTGTTTATCAGATGAGGGAGATAGAATGGTTTAATAGATGATCCATGTATAGGAAGTGGCCCACAAGTTATCCATGCACATGTTTTGGTGAAATGAGACAATTTTTATTAGTTTTTATTTGTGTGGCTTTGGAGAGTTTAGGAGGTTTTGAGGTGTTTCCATGGTATTTGAGTTAGTCTTGTGGTGGCTTTTAGGCAAGGTATATTGGTTTTGAATTTTTGGGTTTCAAGCTTCCTAGTCTTGTCGTTTGCTTAGGGATTATGCCAGAACCATGACTAAAGCTAGCCTTAGCCAATGAATGTTGAAGAAGCCTAGACCCTTTATAATGTCATGCTCTAAGATTTGACGGGACTTTCCTGAGAGAATATTGTGCTATTCTTTAGAATATGTGAGTGAATGCATGTATGAATGATGATTGTGCTATGCGAATGAATGTATGCATGATGACTAAAGAGTAGTTTATTTTCCTGAGACATGCGTGCATATGCATGGGGTATAAATGGTCATAAAATGTATAAAGTGCTAGTGATTATCCTTCAAGGTGAAGGATAAATTGGCATATTTCCAATGCAGAAGAATGTAATGTATGATTATGTTTTATGGGAATATGATGCATATTGGATTCCTTAAGCATATATATAGTGTGTGAGTGTGTATGATGAGGGTGGTCATGTTGTAGCATAAAAGATTAGCGATGATTTTGTTTGAAATACCGATGCAAGTGCACACATTTGTGGAGTATGCAAAAGTATATGCATATGGAATGCTAATTATTATGCTTTGTGATGAGGAAGTTTTTGTCAAGTATGCAAGTGTGCAAATACATATGATGTCGATAGAAATGGAGTATTGATGGTGATGCCATATCTCAATTAGGACAGTTATTTTATTTTTTGATGCATATATTCGGATGCATACATGCACATGGTATTAATGACAATAAAATCATATACTTGTAGAAGCATGTATGTGAGGGATGCTAGTGATTATGCTATATGATGAAATGTGAGATTAATTAACACTCTAAGAGACATGTATGTATGCAGGTGAATGATTATGCTTTATGAAGATAAGATAATTGCTCATTCTCTTGAGCCTATATATAGATGCACTCAATGATCTCGATGCAAGATGTCACTGGGACCTCATATTTGTTGGAGGCACCTGTACAATGCGTGTATGCATGGAATGATGATGGTATTACTATGCTGAGAAGAGTAACATTGACTTGCACTCTCAGGGTATGCGTTGTGATGAGCATGTAATGCATATAAGTATGCCATATGATGAAGGTGAGTGTTGGGCTCTAAATGGTTTAAATTTTTTTTTTTTGGCTTTTTAGTACTAAAGTAGGAGGAGTTTATTTGAAAGATAGGTCAAGGTCCTTTGAGGAGAGTCGGATGATTAGTGATTCTTGACTGGAGATACTAGGAACAATGTTGATAGTAAGAGGAAAAACTCATTTAGAGACAAAATTAGAGATCTCGATGATAGCATACTGAGCTAATGGCCTTTTAAGAGGTTTAGAGTTTTTGGGATAAGAGTGTGGTAGTTTGTTTATCACATGGGTGGTTCTCTGGAACAGTAAAGGTAAGAGTAGCATTGGGGAACCCATTGCACATCTTTATTTGAGAAAGGTGGATCGTGTTGGATGAGAATGGGCAGACAATCTGCTTAGGCTTCATTTGAAATAAAGGAAGTCTTGCATTGAAAGAAAGCTTCATGTTTTGGGTGGCTTTAAGAAAGCATGTGACATGGTGGGAAATTTCATGGTGGCTTCATTTTATTGATGATTTTTAAACAAAATTTCATGTTTTAGGTGCTGGAAAAGGAAAGGATAGTGGTGGTGCAAATTGAACCAAAACGGTGAATCAGTTGTGTTTGTTTTGGAAAGCTATTTTGTGAGTAGTTATTCAAGCTCTTAAATATTTTTTTTACAGAAATAAAATGAGCTTTTAATGACCTGAATTGATGTATTATAAATGGTTTGAATTCAGCCTTTGCTACTTAAATCACATGTTTAATCTTCAAGCTTAAAAGGTTTCAAGTATACGAACTAAATGTGTTCTTTCTATGCATTTTGCTTTGTGATCTGATTTGGGATCTTTTTAGTTACTTGGTGATTAAAATGAGCTTATGCTCAATCTGATTTCACTTCTTTGAAATATGATGAATATTGATTGATATTGAATGGTTATTAAACCATAAATGTGATAATGTTATTTTTATTGATTATTTGGTGAAAATGATATTTGGTTTGTGTATTACCACCTTATATGAGTTGTTGATGTGATGAGATGATATATGCACATTTGAGATTGTGTTGGTTGATATTGCGCAATAAACAACAGGGCACTTGATTGCAGGGCGGTGAAGGAAGAAGGGCCATTCCGTGCTAATGTAGTCGAAAGGTTAGCCTTCAAGTGTGCCTAGAGATTGAATTGGTGATGACTTGTATGTTATGGCCTGGTTGTGATGCTTGTTTAGGGATGGTTAATACGTGTGAAAGGTTGTATTAATGTTTTTAAAGGCAAGTGTTTTACTTGACTAAACTTTGTATAAGTTTAAATGTAAGAATGACTTGATATTTCAAGTCGATTACAATTTGATTTTAATTACTTATTATGCTGATTTGAGA
>CATIWM010094049.1:0-10143 GCA_949671775.1 Mallotus repandus | reverse complement strand
TTTATTCTTTTTTATTATTTTTCCTTTACTTTTCGTTTGTTTTTCCTATGTTATTTGTTTATTTGTTTGATATTTTTTTCTTCATTTTAATTTTATTTCATTATTTTATTTTGTTTATTGACTATTTACTGATTTTTATTTGTTGTTTGTTTTTATGTTAATGGCCATGGTGGGAGTACCCTAAACTGTGAAGTGATTTGATCCGTGGAGAATCCATGAAGATCCATGGAATGCCATGGATAAACTTCTGTATCTTCATGTAGTTTTAGGTTTTATAAATTTTATTTTCTTTTATTTTCTTTTTTCTAATGGTATTTGTATTGTGTATTTATTTTTGATTTTGGGCATATAACTATTATCGTACATAGGAATTGTAATAGCCCTAGTAGAGGGAAAATAGTGGAATCTTTATTTTTGTATGCTTTAAAATGAATTACTAAATTAGGTTTAATTTGGTAAAACCTAATAAAATCAATGGTGGCTGTAGTTAATTTAGGTTGCATCTAAATTAAATTAGGGTTAGAAATCATAGAATGTATGTTATTTGTTTTATTTTATTTGTTTGGGCTTGTTTTATGTTTTTTTATTTTGTTTTATTTGTTTTGGGCCCCAAGCCCAAGCTTAGTTTAAACTCATTAACAATAGGCTTTAAAAATATAATTGAACAAAATTAAATAAAATTAAAATTAATTAAATAAAAAATAGAAAGGGATAGAAGATGATTATTTAATGGATGCAGTATTGATTGCTCCTCAGAGTTGATTTGATTCACCATTTGGAAATAGGTACTGCAGATTTGATTTTCTTAATCTCAGGCTTACTGCGTTTCTTAGAACTCTTTTTTTTTTGTAAAAGAACGTAAAGAATAGAGGGAGATTCTTTTTTTTTTTTTGCATCCAAAGCGTCTCTTTTTAGATCCGAGAAGAGAGAACCCCCTCTTAATAAAAAATATGAAGAATTTTTATAAACTCACAAAACCCCCTCCTGTGATTTGAATCACTAGAGGTAAAGATTTATTTATTTTTTTATAAAAATAATCCAAAAAGAACCTGATAATGCATGATTATCATGATAAAAATAAATTATCTTTTATTTTTTTATTTTCAAAATATTCTTCCACCAATCAAAATTCACGAAAAAATAAAAAAAATCAAAATCACTGCAATGGGCACTATACAATTCCAACCGGATTTGTGTATTTTCGATCGAAAATGTGTAATTCCAATCGGTGACATTTTTTTTAACTTTTAATTACAATATGACCCTTCAAAGAATTAAAAAACTTTACAATTGAGTCCTTAAAAAATGTTACAATTGAATCCTAAAAAAAATGCAATTAAGCCTTGAGATCTGAAATTCAAATACTGGAGACCTATTTGCAACAAATTTTCTTCATTAGAGTCCTCTATCATATCCACACTCGACTATCTCAAAATTGGGTGCTTACATAGAGGGTTTCTTGTACCTGGAGAGTCTCATCTCTCGCCTGATCGATGGCGTCACGAGGGATTTCATGATTGCTCCATCTGCTCCTATTGTGGGTGCTTCTTCTTCTTCCGCCCATTAGGTATGTGTTGTTCCTCTTTCTATGTGTTGGTGTTTATACTAACTGCTTTGATTCTCACTTCTTCTGCTTGTGTTTGACAGTCTCGTCTGAAGAGATCTCATGCTAAGAGTGGCATCGAGACTTCAAGTGATGTTGGAGCTACTATTGATGCCCCTGCTGGGACTGCTCAGATGGTCTCTGGAGTAGCTGCACTGCCACTACTCCCCATGGTTTAGGCACATAACATCCATGGCGAGGTGGTAGTCCAGGTGGTCCCTGCATCCACTTAGCTTGTGGGCTTCATCCTTGAGGATGCTACTTATGTGAGTTTCTATTTGCTTATATTGCTTTAATACTTCAGGTTTGTTGCGTGCTAATTGTTCTTTTTATAGGTTCCTTAAGATATAGCCATGTATTGGTACCAGTGCGCTTCAAGCTTGATAAGTCATTATGTCCATTATTCTACGGAGGATCATGTAAGTTTTTCACACTTTGGCTCATTTTCTTATTCCAATTATACAATGATATGTATATGTATGTTATGAATGCATATGTGCTAATGCATGTATGTTATGATGATGCAACTTGAGCATATGAGGCTGATGCAAGAGCGAGATGAGACCATCCATCATCAGGAGTTGGTACGCTAGTAGGAGTGTACCTACTACTAGAGTCTGATTTAAAGACTACGAGCTGAGATGGAGGGGCTGAGGGTGCATGATTCTGGACCCAGTAGCAGAGGATCTTTAGATGTTAGCAATGAAAATGACGATGTTAATGATGATGATAATGGTGAAGATGGGGTTGAGTCTTGATTTCCCTCCCATTTTGTGATCTGATTGTACTGATAGGAAATTTTGAACAGTTCTAAGATATACTAACTGATTAACCATTTATGAGGCTTTTGATATTTTTTAATATTTACTATGCTCTTCCCTTTCTGTTTTATTTGCTTACCATAACACCATAACAGATGCAGAAAGTTTACAGTAAAAATTAATGCAATTACATCACAAAAAGATATGAATTCTAAGATGTAAAATTTGTCTTTGTGATAGATATTGATTTAGGCATTTACTTCTTGACATGCGCAACTCTTGAAAATATTTTCCATTTATACTAGATAACATTTATCATAAGCATAGTTGCACATAGAATATTTCAAAATTATAGTACCTCTATCCTTAATTAGCCCTCTTGGGTTTTCTAATTAAGTATTTTACCTCTTAATTTTGCTTTTTATTATTTTTATTTTTTATTATTTTCTTCTTTTTTTCACAAATAATATCGTTTAATATGATCGACATTGACCTATTCAAAAAGCTCATTCCCATCGATGTCCATCAGCTTGACTGCTCCTTTTGAAAGGATAGTTTTAACCAAGGCCCTTCCCAATTAGGTCAGAACTTCCCTTTCGGATCAGGTAGATTTTGTTTTGCTTACCTCAATACCTAGTCTCAAACCTTGATGTCATGCTACTATACTTTCTTGTCGAAAGCTCTAGTGATTCTTCTCTGATACAACTGAGTTTAATAAAGTGCTTTCAACCTCTCGTTGTCTATCAAGTGTAACTGTGCTAGCCTTTGTTCTACCCACTTCACCTCGGGTAAGTCTGCTTTGACTATGACTCTGAGGGATTTCATTTCCACTTCGATTAGATGTGCAGCTTTTGTTTCATATACTAATAAGAAAGGAGTTACCCTCATGGATGTTCTCACTGTAGTACGATATCTCCAAAGAGTGAATCGTAACTTGTTAGCCTAATCACGATGAGTTTTAATTATCTTTGAGAGGATCTTTTTGATGTTCTTATTCACAGCTTCCAATGCTCTATTGGCTTATGGTTTATAAGGTGATGACTTGTAGTGTTTTATTTTATACCTTTCAAGCACTGCTTGTACTTCTCCTTAAAATTGTAGCCCATTGTCTAAGATTAGGTGGTGAGGGATTCCATACCTACAGAACATATTCCTCTCCAAAAATTTAGCTACTTGTTTTGCCCCTAGTTTGCTGTAAGATTCTACTTCTACCCACTTCATGAAGTAATCAATTGCAACCAGGATGTATCAGTGTCCATTTGGATCTCTCCTATGATGTCGAGTCCCCAAATTGAAAATGGCCAATTAGAGGACATGGTGTGTAATTTTGAGTGAGACAAAGGGCTAACGTCCTCGTAAATTTGATGCTTGTGACATCTCTTGGTGAATTTTACGCAATCCTCAACCATTGTCATCTAGAAAAACCCTTATCTCATTATCTTCTTGGCTAGCATTGTGCCATTCATATGCATTCCACAAACTTCTTTGTGAACATCTATCATCACTTTCCTTGCTTTGTTCTCATTCAGGCAGCACAATTGCATCCCATCTGAAGTTCTTTTGTATAAGACACCTTAATGGAAGATGAATTTTGTTGATAGCTTTCTGATGGATGTCTTGTCTTTCTCGCTTGTATTTGTCAGGTATTCATGCTCTTCAAAATACTACTGAATATCATAAAATTAAGGCTTCTGGTCCACTCTAGCTTCCATTACCCTTACGTTCTCCTAACATCACTGGTTCAATTTTAGTAACATAAAAGGCTTCATAGGCATGGTTGTTGACCAATTCAAACTAATGCTAACTATGCTAAGGTGTCTGCCATCTGATTATGGTTTCTTGGTAAGTGAATAAATTTGCATTTCTAAAATAACTGTCACAATCGCTACAAATGCTTTAGATATGGCTTCAAATATAGCTCTTTCAGATCCCATTCATCAGTAACTTGATTGATTACCATCATTAAGTTGCCCAATATTTCCACTTCTGTGACTTTCAAGGCTATCAGTGCTTCCATTCCCATCACATATGCTTCATATTCTGCTTCATTGTTCATAACCTAAAATGCTAGCTTCTTTGCTATGGGAATTACTTCATTTTATGGGGTTAATAGTAATACTCCTATTCCTACTCCAAACTGGTTTACTGCTCCGTTGAAGTATATGTGCCATCCTTGAACTTTAATTATTGTGGTAAGGTCATTCGAAAACTCAAGTTCTATCTCTTGATCATTCGAAGTAGGGTTTAGTGCTAGAAACTCAGCCACTACTCTTCCTTTGACTGCCTTCTTAGTCAGATTCTCAACATCAAATTTTGTTAGTAACACCAGCCACTTGGCTAGTTTCCCAACTAGTGAGGGTGCTTTAAACAGGTGTCTCATCGGGTCTAACTTTGAGACCACTTGGATTTTGTAAGACTGAAAGTAATGCCTTAGTTTTCTCATGGCCCAACAATTGCCAAATAGATATGCTCAACCTGATTGTACTTTTTCTCATAGGGCAACATCTTCTTGCATAGGTAGTAAATTGCGTGTTCAGCCTATGCTTCTCCTTCCTGAGCTAGCATGGCTCCTATTACGCTGCCTTCAATTGCTAGGTACAGGATTAAAAGCTTTCCCATTTATGGAGGTCTCATAATTAGTGGATTCAAGAGATAGTTCTTGATTCTATCGAAATCAATCTGGCATTATTCATTCCAAACCATAGGCTGATCTTTTTTTAGTAGCTTGAATATCAATTTGCATACTTTTGTTGGTCTGGCTATGAATCTGCTGATGAACTGCAACTTTCCTAAGAATCCTCGAATTTCCTTTTCAATTTTTGGCATTGGCATTTCCCAGATTGCTTTCATGTTGTCTGGATCAAATTCAATTCCCCTCTAACTGACTATATGTCCTAGTATCCTCCCTAAAGTTACTCCAAATATGCACTTCTTAGGATTTAGTCTCAAATTGTACTTGTCTACCCGTTGCATGAACTTCTCCAATGAGGCTGGATATTCTTCCTGAGTCTTTGAGTTTTTTTATCATGTCATCAATATAAACTTCAACCTCCTTATGTATCATGTCATGAAACATTACTATAGGTATGCACCTGTGTTCTTTAAACCAAAAGGCATTACCTGTTAGCATAGGGGGTATGCCCTAAAGGCCAATCACATATTTTGACATTGTAAATAATCCCAAATGGCCATAAAGAATATTCTTTGATCTAAAATGTTTATTTAATTGAATATTCACCCATTAGCATAATTTTAAATAAATCAATTATTAAGAGTTGATAATATGAGTGACAAATTTATTTAGTACATATACTATAAAAATGTTCGTAGTCGATAAATTAATATTTGGGTAATATTAATTTGACTATCACCTCTATCTACTTTCCTTGATTAGTATGTGATACTAATAGTGGGAGGTAGTGAGTCTCATACTACTTGATATGAGATATCAGAATAGACATATGGATACTCATGTGATGGGTGGATCGAACACGATGTTAGATTAGTGATCGCAAGGATATTCATTTATAGTCAACGATCACAATCTAGGTCATAATGGTGCATATAGTACTTTGACCTAAGGTGACACGATCATCCATATTTAAGTGGCTAGGATTTATTACCACTTATATACTTGTGTTAATCACACATCGGTATATGGTCTATGGTGGCCCTAGTCAGTTAAATATGGGGATGATTGTTCGACGAAGATGGGATTCATTGCCTAGAGTAAATCAGGAAAAGATCTTATGCCATCTAAGTTTGTTCTTGATGAATAAGTTCCTGGCCAGGACAAACATGACACAGTCTAAAAGAGTTTCAGTACTAAAAAGTGTTTCTAGTATTTGTTATGTTTTATCAAGAATTAAACTTGAGATGAGGTCATATGATAAAGCTATTAGAGTTTGACTAAACCTTGACTCTAGGCTATATTAGGATCTTCTAATGAAGGGATTTGAGTGCATGACCATAGGGTTCATGTGCATCAATACATGCATTCATTGGGTAGTTGTAATATCGATGCCAGGGGTCACTCACAACTTATGAGAACTAATGTGCATAATTAGGATTTCCACATTTAGACTTGAAAGGAGTTTCAAATAATATCAAGTGTTCATATTACTTCTCATTGCCAATTAGACACGAACCTAGTTAGTCAGACCTAAAAGAGTTTCACCAACCCATCAATATTAATCTAATAATTGATTAAAGAGTTTAATCAATTAATTAAGATTAATGGAATTGGATTTATGCTTTAAGCAATTATTCTATCATATCATGAAATCTAATTCCACTAAGGGTTTAATTATTAATTTATACTTAATTAATATGAGATATTAATTAGAGTATTAAATTAATAATTTATGTTGTTTCTTATTGGACATGGATTAATGGCCCAAGTTGTTTGGGCCTAGGCCCAAAAGAGTTTTTAACCAAAGATTAATCCAAGATGTTGAGAAATCCCATGGACCTAATCCAAGCCCATTTGTCAAATATGATTGGGCTTGGGCCAAGGGTTGGCCCAATTACCAAGCCCAACTAAATGTGAATATGAAATGGTCAAAGTTTGTAATGTTAGCCATGCATTATCACTTTAGTGTATAATGTTGACCATGGACATGATTAGTATTAAGCTTGGCTTATTAGGCTTGTCATGTTAGGCACACATTATCTTTTATGTGTATAAATTTGACTAAGGCAAAGATAGGGATTAGGTGACATAATTAAGTCTAGAGAATGTATATAGACTTATACATGAGATGTATTAATTCTCTACATCATTCTTGGTACGCTAGATAAGTATACAAGTTGTATACTTATCACGACAACTCATATGCATGTGATGCAAGAGATTATGTCATTTGGGCTTACTTTCTCCACCTATAAATATGTAACCTTGGAAATGTTCTAAAGGTTAGACAAAAAAAGACAATTTGAGAGTTTTGTGTAGAGACACAAAAAGAGGGAAAGAACATATACACAAAACAAACCCAAAATATACTTGCAAGAGATTGAGTTAGTGCAAGACTTGTGAGGGTCACTAACGAGGAAACTTGCAACTAACTTAATCAAAGCAAGTAGGTGACTTGGTGAAGCTTTGGTGTTTCAAGCTAGAGGCCTAACACTTGGGAGGCTAAGGCATATGATTCAAGGGTTGAACCTAAATACATCAAAGCTGGTCGATACTATTGTGGTCTACATCAAACTTAACAGTTTGTAAGTACTCCTAAACTTAGAATTCCTAGTTTATTGTTTACATGTTGTTTTAATATTTAGCAATGTGTTAAATGTAAATTGGATCCTTAAGATAGGAATTCTTCATATGATGAAGGGTTATGTAAAGCAAAATTTTAAAATTTGCCCTACTTAGGTTTGTGCTCACCATGCATGTCTTTGATGCCTAAGTAGTATAATTGATTCCATCAAGTGGTATCAGAGCCCTTTTTTGCACTTTACACATGCTAAATTTATTGATAATTACAATTTTTTTTATTATACTTGATGTTAATTGCAAGTTATGTGGATTATTTTGTGTAAAAATTAGTTATAAATGGATTTTAAGGTGATCCCGGTCGGCAATTCAATCTCGATCAGGAGTAGGTAAAAATGACTAAATCTGCACAGATGTAGTTTTGGGCAGTACATATCCTGAGTGTGTGTCCCTACTGGGACATCACTCAAGATCTCATGCCATGACCGGGACATAGCACATCTTTATTGGGACCAGCTGTATATGAAAGGCTACTTCTGCATAGAACTAGTCCCAACCAATGTCCCGACCGAGACCACGCCTGGGACTAGCAATCTAACATGCAAAAGTTGCATTTTGATTGATTTTTTGCTTGCCACATATGCATGGAATGATCATGGACTTAGATTACATCCTTGGTTTTGTAATAATAATTACTTTTTATTATTTGGTATGTAATTAAGTGTTAATTACATAGAATTAGGATGTAATATTTGCCTTGGTATGCCAAGGATTAAATGTAATTCACAAGAGTTGTGACATGGAGCTTGAAGTGTTCAAGATGGTGATCCATGGAGATGGTGACAAGGAGTTTCATGCATGGAGGCTTTTCTTAGGCCTATGATCACAAAGCCCATGGTGACATGGCATAAGTTAATAAGGCCCATGGTCACAAGGCCTATGGTGACATGACCTAAGGTGTCAAGGACCAAGATGGTAAGACCTATAATATATTCTAAGAGTTAGAATAAGCTTAGGAAAGGCCCATGATCACTCCATATTTGTGCATCCATCTAGCTTGTTCTATGTATATATGTGATATATATGTTGTAACATGTTATTTATATTTTATGCCATATTATATATATATGTGATATGTATATAAATTGGCTAATGTACAAAGTGAGACCTTAAATAAAGACCCAAAAAATCTTCCAAACCAAATTTAGGTCTAGGCTCTCCATTGGAGCAATAACTTGCATGATTTTAGGATTATGTGCATCGACTATGGATACATAGGGGTATACATAAAGCCTAAGAGATTTATATAGTGTTATTATGAAGCATAAGATGTTGTGGGTGTATAAACATACTATATGCCAAGAATGGCAAATAGGCATACTTGAGGTATGTAGTGTTCAAGTCTATATATTACACTGATCCAATGGTGTGGACCTAACTAATGCCAAAGACCAAGAATGGCAATGCTTACCTGAGGTTCATAACATTAGGAGTCTGATTGACGGAATCTCACATGAGATGTGATTGACAAGAGCTGTCCACTTAATGATAACAGATATTCCAAGAATGGCAATGTGGACCTGAGGGATATTAGTGACCCATTAAGAACTCCATTACCCACTAGAAATCCATCCAACAAGGGATTTCTGTTTCCTACTTTGGAAGTGTAGGATTCGCCAAGTTAGTGGGAGACCATTATGATTAAAGACCAAATCTAATGGTAATTATAACAATGTCATATAACTAATAATCTTGTTACCTTTGCAAGAAACTTGATAATATGAAAAGGTGAGACTTTCTCTAGTCTAATTACTTCTAAATGTGGGGATGAGTGTTCGACCAAGATGGGATTCATTGCCTGGAGTGAACTGGGAAAAGATCCTATGCCATGTAAGTTTATTCTTGATGAATAAGTTCTTGGCCAGGATAAAAATAACACAATCTAAAAGAGTTCCAGTGCTAGAAAGTGTTTTTTGTATTTGTTATGTTTTATCAAGAATTAAACTTGAGATGAGGTCATATGATAAAGCTATTAGAGTTTGACTAAACCTTGACTCTAGGTTATATTGGGATCTTCTAATAAAGGGGTTTGAGTGCACGGTAATTATGACCATAGAGTTCACGTGAATCAATACATGCATTCATTTTTAATTGGATAGTTGTGATATTGATGCTAAGGGGTCACTCACAACTTATGAGAACTAAATGTGCATCATTGGGATTTTCACATTTAGACTTGAAAGGAGTTTTAAATAATATCAAGTGTTGATATTATCTTCTCATTACCAATTAGACATGAACCTAGTAAGTCAGACCTAAAAGAGTTTCACCAACCCATCAATATTAATCTAATAATTGATTAAAGAGTTTAATCAATTAATTAAGATGTATATAATTAGATTTATGCTTGAAGCAATTATTCTAGAATATCATGAAATCTAATTCCACCAAGGGTTTAATTATTAATTTATACTTAAATAATATGAGATATTAATTAGAGTATTAAATTAATAATTTATGTTATTTCTTATTGGACTTGGATTAATGGCCCAAGTTGTTTGGGCCTA